>VXAZ01002803.1:0-29240 GCA_013399875.1 Gymnorhina tibicen | reverse complement strand
CGATTCATTTATAACACTCCTAAGCCATTAGAACATGCAGTGAGTGAGTGCTAGTTAGCAACTTCCTGTCTTGTCAAGAAATGCTTCCCCTTACCTGTTACTTACACCTAAGTAACTGCTTTCTCTCCTTGGCTTGTTTGAGGTGTAGTTTAACAAATCCATCCTCTTACAAATGTCAGCTATCAAAAAGAGCAAAAGAAAAGCCAGGAGGCATAAGGAAATATGTATCTCTACCAGCATCATCAGGAGTTATGCCCTTATAGCTCCTATGTCATGGCCAGAGACCTCCGAAGAAAAGTTCTGTTTTCCATTGCAGCAAAACCATCACCGATTCTAACTCCAGGCAGCCTAAATCCTTGTAGACCAGCTCCTGTTAATATCAGTCAGCCTTCCTCATTAATCAGCTGGGCTGTCAGTAGAGCAGAGAAACACGTCTGTCTTTGGGGGCATTCATGGAATCACAGAAATGTTCAGGTTGGGAAGGACCTTTTTCAGATCATCAAATCCAATGATTCCAAGACCATCCTCACACTAAAGAATGAATGGTCCAAATCAGGTTTGGATGAGAGTGCCAGTCTTTAGGACCTAGCTGTCACCAAAACTAGGGGAAAAACAAAAACCCTCTGAAACTATATTTGAAATGATGGAGAAACAGGCATTACTTTATTTCTGGCCAGGATGTGCCACAGAAAATATTCCATACACACGTAAGTTTTACTATATTTTTCCCAAACTGTATACAGTCCAAAACCCATAGAAATCCATTGGTTTATTGTTCATTGGTCCCAAGTTACATAGTTTTTAGTATTTGGTTTCCTATTCGATCCAATTTCTTTGCCTCTGATGTTAATTAGGTCCTTGCTCCTTGATTTCCTTGTCAGTCTTTTCCGGACCAGGTGTCTCCAGCCATGCTGGGGCAGTGTCTGGGGCAGAGGTTTGTTGATGTTTGCTGATGGCCGTTATCTTTTTGGGTATCTTTAGGGCTACTCCCAGTCTGTTGAGATGTTAAGCTCATCTCCATGGAATGGTGCAACATCCCTCTAAAAAACCCTTAAAATTCGTTTCCCCAAGGCAAAGGCAAACCAAGCCTGACTAGAAAAATAAAATGTTTTAAAAGTTATATTATTTCCAACACAGCCAGTGGTACAGTGACAGAGTCCTGGTTTCTAGGACCAGAGCCCTGACAGTTGGTCTGTCTGCTCCAAAATGCAATCACAGATTTAAGGGTCTCAGGTAGTAGAGAAGAGTTTGCCTGTAGGTAGTTCAACCTTCTTTTTACATAAAGAGCAGCAGAATCCCAGTGTTACTGGTATCTCTTCCATGCTGCCTAACATTCCCTTCAGACAAGCTGGGTTGAGCTGATTTTCCTAGATTTTAGTTCTCCTGTTACTCTAAGACATTTTTGTTTGAATGGGAGATGCAATATTTGAGCTAATGATTTCCTAATTTAGGGGAGAGAGAGGAGAACAGACTCCACAGACTGAGGACGTATGAATTTACAGGATGGAAGTTGAGGTGAATAGAAAATACAGATCTGTGAGCATTTTGTTTTGCCTGCAAACCCAGAATTCTGTATCATTTCTGTTGGGTGTACCACAATGTGCAAGAAGAAAAGAGCCAGAATACATGCAGATTATAGACGATAATTTCACACCTCCAAGAAACACAAAAAGAATGCTGAATGATAAAATAAAATAAATTTTAAAAAATAAAAAAATGAAACTGAAATTATTCAAAATGAAAATAGCACTCACCTGATACTACACTGTCGGTGTGCTACTTTTGAAGCAGTTCTTCCCAATCAGTCAGTGAGAAAAACATAATATGACTTGCAGGTGTAGACAAGCCCTCCAGAGTCTTTAAATTCTGATTTTCCAAGTGATGTCTTTGCAGTGTTGTTCTTTCCTCGTTTAGCACTGCAATAATTTACGTGTTAGTAGATAAATTCATCTTGAGATGTTGCTTTTCTCTTCTCCAGGTCACGGTCCCGCTGTAACACCAGCAGTGGCAGTGAATCTGAAAATTCCAACAGAGAGCATCGGAAGAAGAGAAACAGGTGACAAATATTTTAGACAGGGAGACATGAAACACAGAAAAATGGAGATGGACTTGCCTCAGATAAACCTAGTAAGAAGGGATCTAACATGTTTTATGTGTATAAAGTCCTCCTGAGGCAGCTTAAGACCCTTTTCTAAACAAGAAGAGTGGTAATTGCCAGAATACATCATTATAGTTGTATGCAATGAATGCCTGCCGTTCTGTTGCTTGGAAAGACCTCAGTAATGAACCATAAGATCAAATACAGGGCACACTTACAAAAGACTTGCAATATAAATGCAAATAAAGTGGCTAATATCTTGATAACAATATTCTCAGCATATATTTCAATACCTCACAAATTCAAGTGCAGATTTTTTCAAGCAGAAAATAAGCTTTTGAGAAGTGAAAACATTTTTAATGGCTGTGAATCTCAATGTTGTTTTTAAATCCATGCATTTAATTGTATAACTATTTTGTTCTCCAAAATATCAGATGTGGGCCCAAACCCAAAATGTGTACAGCATCAAGTTTTAATAGGACAGCAGTAGTTCATATCAAGTGATGCTAACAATTCCTGTATTATATATCCTATTTTTCTTGTTGCTGGTATGAAAAAGATGGCATAGCTACTGATTTCCTATAAATTCCCTTTAAAGCTGTATCTTTTATGTTGCACTGGAGATAACAGCATCCATATATAATTGAATAATATTAAAATATATTCAAAAATATATTTCTGAAAATATATTTTTAAAAGCTCATAGAATTTCATCATACTGCATAAACACAGTGCAAGAGAAATGTAACTGGTCAAAAGAGGAACCGTTTTAAGGCAAATTTTCCAAGTTGCTGTCTGCATGAGCTGCCATCGTTTCTTCATGTCTTATATGCAGTACTCAGAGTGAGAAATGATTTCCAGATCTCTGGAAGCTCTTAGAAATAACCGTATGCTAGATAGTGCTGCAGGAGTACGCAGTGTAATTATTTTGAGCATGACTTGCAGTAGTTAAAGAAATGTTAAAAAATCACTGACACTCACATGGGATGGTATAAAGTGTATCTGAGACATAAGGTTTCTTTGAAGCTTATCTAAATTAGAGCATAGTGTTGTAAGGTACTTGGCTAACAATAACCTAGTGTGCATGGAGGGTTTGTTTTCCAGCTGAAGTTTAAATGACATGCTGAGTGTAGTTTCAGTGATCAGCAGTAAATGGTATTTTGTATCCCTTTCTCCTAGAACACTCTTGCCAGGTTTTTTTCCTCCTGTGAAGCTCCTTGTGCAGGGAGCTCCACAAGCAAGTGAAAGAAATTAGAGACTGACCACAAGAATGTTTTTAAGAACTCCTGGCAGTATAAAGCCTAAATTGTAAGAAGGATTAAGTACTGCTTATCATTTTTTGAAGAATAAAAGGGCCTTTACCAACCCTTCCTCACTTCATGGAAAAAAATAAAAAGAAAAAGAAAAAAAAATCAATTTTTTGGAGTTGTTTCTAAGTTTTTCACATTTTCAGAACTATAAGATACAGCAAAAATGTTAATGTTTCAGCATCTCTTGTTTGTAGGTGATAAATTAGATCAGATAAAAAGTCATTATCAGTGTTAGATTAAACAAGTACTAAATGAGCTGGAAGTCTAAAACTTGTTCCTTGTGAGCAGGTGCAAGAAAACAACCAGTCATAATGAATTTCTGTGTTTTGTTAGCAGCCACAGCAGGAACATAACAAGCTGAAAGGTCAGAGGCACTGAGTAGCTTTCCTGTTATCAGAGCTGAGCCAGCCCTAGCAGGGTTAAATAGTACATTATAATGAGGCTTGCAATTGCTGTTGCTCAAGTTTATGTTGTTGCATAGACTATATAATTTATTTTCCAGTACAATAATCAGGTTCCTGACACAAGCAGAAACAAAATTGTTATTTTATTGGAATAAAATGAGTGAATTCTCATATTAACCAAAGAAATCTGCTTTGATCACAGTAGAGTAGAATATATTGTTCACATGACAAGAGATCACTGTGAACTATTTGCCAGAAGAAAACAAATTATTGGAGAAAACCAGATGCAGATGAGAAAAAAACCCCAGAAGTGTAGATGAGAGCTTCTGAAGGTACAGCACTAGAAAAATCTTAGGGAAAATCTTTTTACCTGATCTCATTCTTTGAGGTTTCACTCCATCATATCAATGTTTTCTCCTAAGCAGATGTTCATATGAAAGTGAAGAAGAACCTGTAATGAGGATATTTCAATCACAGAGGAAATGCATTTGCTTTTTCAATCCTGTGGTCAAAATTTATTGTGTAGACAAAAATACATTGAAGGAGTAGACAGTTTGTACTGAAGGATAGTTTCCTTCCTGACTACGCTTAGAAGATCCATCTGATTAGAATCAGAGGGTGACTGAATGGTTGAGGCTGTCAGGGACCTCTGGGTGTCAGCTGGTCCAACCACTGCTCCAGCAGGGCCACCAAGAGCTGGTAGTCCAGGATCATTCCCATACAGCTTTTCAGTATCTCCAAGGATGGAGACACCACCACCTCTCTGAGCAACCTGTGCCAGTGCTCGGTGAAAAGAATGAAAGGAAAACTGTAATGGGCTTTCAGTACAAGGGTAACAGTTTTTAGTCAAAAGTACCTTTAAATAGAAATTTAGGATTTGAGTTAAACTTCTTTCAGCTGTTCTTTTTTTTTTTTTAAATTGGTAATTTCTGTCACCAAAAAGCTAAAAAATCTGCCCCAAAATTATTGAAATTTGAACATTGCATTCAAATAATGTATTTCATGTAGAGATTGTGGTACCTTGGTCATCTTTTACCTTGTTAAATGTGAGCATAGCACCTTTCTTTGCAGCTGCAAAATGGATGTTTTGTTTCTTCATGTCTCCATCTAGTAGAGTTCTGCTGTGGTGCAACAGGACTTTGAGTGTGCTGACACTGCTTGTTTTAATAGCTGCAATGCTACTTTATATATTTAGATTTTTGGTATTTTTGTGCAAGTGACTGCTGTGCGTGGGAGGCAGTTGGTGGTGTCTATACCATATGGGATGATTGCTGTTTGCACAAATTGGATTATTTGGGATGAAGATCACAACTCATTACTTGATGTGTGAGTTCTTCTACTAAATCCTTAGATAGAAGTTTATGTTAATACCTGTCAGCAGATTACAGATTTAAAAAGACTTGTGTAGAAATCAAAACCTGAGGTTGCAGTCTTCTCCAGATGCTTCCTACCATTTGGTAGAGTTGTGGCTGTTTACAGTAGTTGGGGATCCAGCTCAAAATTCATTATGCATGTGAGAGAAGATCTGATCAAGGGAAAAGCAGGAGCCTGTGTAGCTGGTTTAGCCTGATACAATTCAAAACGCAAAGTACATCTGAAGTGAGGAGCAACAACAACATACTTTGCATTGCCTACATCTCCAGTGTAATCCCTTTATCTCTGTTGGCTTCTTTGTTTGTTTTACCTGTCAGTCTTCCCCTCTGGTTTCTCCAGTATGCCAGTCATACCATCCGATCAGACAATCCACACTCAGGTGATATTTTCCAGGGATGTTTTGAAATCCCTGCTGAATTTTAAATTCACTGCTGTGACCAAGCATATCCATTTGCTCCACCACCTTAGCACTTCATCCCAGAAGTCATTTGTGTAACCCCAAAACTGTGGTGAAGCATCTGTGGAACTTTGGTCAAACACTGCCTGGCTGCCTGGATGGTTGTGGCAGTGTGGAATTACTGCAGCCTGCTAACAAATGTGCTGTGTTGTTAGGATTTTGACATTCAGCTCAATCTATAATGCATTCCAATAATGAATTAATGGATTTTAAAGAAACCAAATTAAAAAAAGAAGAAATAAAAGGCATAGCATGTCATTTAGGTGCACACAAGCCACGACAGGGAGCAAAGCCTCGGGGGATGGTGCAGGAGTGCCATAGACATCTGCATGCATCCTGAGCTTTGTTGCAGGTTAGGATGAAGGGACCACTTCTTCTGAGTGGGGACTCACCAAGGGGATTTTTCCCTGGATCCTAGGAAGGTGCATGCTGCAGTAGAGTACTTGTGAAAGTTGTAGTAGTAGAACCTTGTATCATGATATAGGTCTCCCATTTGCTGCAGATGAGGTAGACTGAAATACGTAAACAGAGAAAAAAAATCCAGATGTTTGGCTTGGTCTGGGAAGAAGAATCAACTTGTGGACATGGATTGTTACATTTTTGGCTCACGCTGTTTCTAAATAACAAATTGGCCAGTTTTCTTTTACATAGTTCTTTAATGTAGTTTAGGAGCATTAGTTAAAATCTGGCAAGATGAAATGTTAAGCACAGCATTGCAGGAGCTGGATTTTTGTGGGGGGGGTGGGAAAATACCCCATTGCTTCTCAGAGCCCTCAGACTAAACTCCTGGTACTTCCTTCGCAGATTACGGCAGGAGAATGATATGGTTGATTCGGCTCCTCAGTGGGAAGCTGTGCTGCGGCGGCAGAAGGGGAAAACCCAGGCAGATCCAAACTACCGGCGATCCAGGCACAGATCTCGATCGTATGTAACCCTCGCTCCCTTTGATGTGTACATTAAGGCTGTTGAATCATGTTAAAAAGCAGGAGGAGTATCTCCAGTGTGGTGGTGGCCCTCAGCTGCGGAGGAGCAGAGATTTGCACATGGCATGCTCCCACATTAGCAGATTTGTCTTTGTGGTCAAACTGCCTTCGTTTAGTGATCTGAATTTCAGGGCACAAATAATGCAGAGAGAGCTTTGTAACACAGCTGCTGAGGAACTCTGTCCATCACCTGGGAAGAAGTCCTGGATGGTTCTGTGGCTCATTGAACGTTAGTTCTGTAATGAATACAGTTATTCCTCTTTTCTGGGCAGCAAGTCCGTGGAAGCATTCAGATTTTATGTGATAGCTGCAAACATTTTTATGAAATACGTGGATTCTAGTTTAATCATATAATATCTGCAGTGGTGTTTCAGATGAGAGCAGCTGCTTATGTTTCCATGTCAAATTATCCCTGACAAGCAGCAGTCAGTGATATATTGGATCCTGATGTCAGGATTTCCGTGATTGAGCCGTACTGCCAGGCACTGCTGTTCCTGCTGACAGCCTGTTCCAACATGGTGAAGTTAGCAGCTCTTGAAATTAATTTTCTCAAGCTAATGAAAATGTTGCTTTCCTTTATTTACGTTTTTCTTCTAATGGCATGTTTCTGGCCCATGCTGTTTGGTACCACTGAAACCATAGTCAGCATTGAAGTTTCCAGCATTAAAATCCACTTGACTTCTGTTCTCAGTTGCTAGAACTCAGTGCTGTTTCCACTTGCATAGTGCAGAGTGTTAATTCTTTATGGGGAATTGAATTTGCCTTTAAAGGTCCAAATATCGGAATTTCTACTTTAACAGGCATTGTACAGACTTGTTCACTTTGAGCTGCACAAAAGTCATGTGTTATTAGGTGTAATTGTACAATGACATATTACTGAAAATCAGGAATATTAAAGCTCACTTGCATGGAATCCAGAAAATACAGTTGATTAAATTTGATTTCTGTTTGTTTTATTATATACAGAAAGTGCTGTAAAATAGGAAATGTATTCAGTTAATAATGGGTAGATTAAATTTATAGCCAACTTTTCTTTTTTACCCACAGGCCAGGTAAATCTCATTGTTTGGACAGCGTGGGTTCCCTCTTGTGGTTAACTTAACTTATGAAATGGCTTTGATTGTTCAGCAAAGTGACATTCGGAGTTACATTTCATTTAAACTACTATTAGCAAAAACCATAATGTGAAGCACCTTACTTAACAAGCAAAGGTCCTAGAAGGAGCAAAGAAATGAGGAAATCCTGAAGATTTTGGAAGGCTTCTCATTTTCTTTTGCTATTGTTTCAGTTATTCATGTGTTTCCCCTTTTTATCACACTCTCCCGTTAGAAAAACGACCACAAAAACAAACAAACCCACAATGAAATAAACCCAAGCCTCCTAAGTATGGCAGAGATCCTTCACATATGCAAGCAGGAACTAAAAAAATAAAATGGGAACTTCTTTCAAAGCATTTTGAAAAAAAATTAGTAAAAGGCACTTAACTGTTAACCTGTACACATTATAAGCGAATTTATTTAATTTAGTTTAGCTCAGCTGTTTGTTTACTTGACTGGATACAGGTCAGAGGAAAAGGAAACATAATTCCATAGGTTATGGTTGTTTTGGTTTTAAATGTTGTCATATGGCCATTTAAAAACTGATACAAAACCTTAAATTTAGTAGAACAGGTAATTCTTCGACAGTAAGTCCATTATTGCACTCATTGTAATTAGAGCTTCCCTTTGGATATGTGAAGTAGTGGCTGATATGTTTGTTACTGTGCCTGGCACAGTGCATTTCATTTGTTTGATAATGGGTAATATTAATCATTCGTGGTGGCAAGGTGGTGTCTCCTTGGTCTTGGGAATAAAAGTATTTGACAGGAATTTGACCTTTCTTTCTCCTCAAGGAATCAGCAAATGCAGAGAGCTCCCAATTCTAGTTTCACAGGGTTTATTTTCAAGAGTTCATGTAAAACATCTGTGTAGCCAAAGGGCTTTTTCTAATTAAGAAGAATGGCCATAAAATTCCATGGCTATTTGAATCTACCATTTGTGACTCAAACTGAAATATTAATAAGGGTGCAGATGCCAGCACAAAAAATAATGTAGACCTTATTAATGTGTAGAGCTGTTCCAGCTTGTGCAAACGAAATAAAAAATAAACAAAAAAACCCAATGAGATTCATCACTTACTGGGAATTCCCATTAGGTTTCTTGTGCATTAGAAAAACTGATTAGCATGCAAATTGTCCAGAAGGTATTGATTCAGATACTGAGACAGGACAATCTGAGTCCCATATATCAAAACCGTGAGTTCTGAAACAATTCACAGTAAAAAGATGAAAACAAAGTGAAAGGGGGATTGTGGCTTTAAAGATATAACAGAAGAATTGCTTTGTTGTGGGCTCTTAAGAACCATACAAACATGAATTTCCTATGCAGTATACGCAATACCTACATTTCATCTTACATTTCACCTTTCTTTTTGTAAGCTTTCTGTCATTTTGCTTTCAAAGGAAACAGGAACAGGCCTTTGGAAAGAAAATGCTTTAATTAAGTTACTTTATCTGTATCATATTTCTTTATATTCTTCGGTGGGGAGCTAACCTGAATAAATGCTGTAAGGTTATCCCAGTATGGTAACACTTCTTAAACAGATGGAAAATAATTAATTGCAGGATGTGAAGTCTAAAAGAAGTTTCCTCTGAGGAATCATTGTATTTAGTCTTTTTTTTTCTTTTCTTTCTTTTTCCATGGGATGCCATACTGCTTACCTGGTATTGTACAGCAAAGTCTTTATTATTAGTGTAATTGCAGGGATGGAAAGAGGGAAAATGGCAGAGATCACAGAGCAAAACACCTGAAGCTGGTCACAGAAAGCAGGAGGCACACTTCCTAGGAAGGGGAGAAATGAAGATGTCTTCTTATTTAACCACTCTCTTTCCATGCTGCCCCACAAATTAGTATTTCTTACTGTCAGTGAGGCTTCACAGGATCCTTTGTGATACTTGAGACTTAAGGCCAAGTCCTGAACTGCTCTATTTCCACGAATAAGTAAAAGTCATGAGCTGATCAAATGGGTCAGTGGTATGCACAATACCCTGCTTTGTGCGGGTCCTGGGTTAGGGAGCGACCTTGGGGCTTTGCTTCCTCGGGCAAACTAGTGCTTGTAAGCATTACAAAGCCTCCCTGGAGAAGCTGGCATTTTCCAGGGAACTTTCACATCCCCCACTGCCTGATTATTCAGCCTCAGAAGAGGATGCCTATCTTTCCAGCCCCAGGGTGAATGCAGGGTTTGCAGCTGCTATTTTGTGAGCAAGAAGCTTCTCGGAAGCAGAAATCAGTTCAAAACTGAGGGTGAAAAAGGCTGTTAAATGCCACTGCATTTACTGCATCAGGGAGTTAAAGGCAGTGTGGATAGATGTAATAAAGAGAAGTAAATGCAAGAAGGGAAAAGGAGAGATAGAAGTGAAAATCAGAGAAAACTAAATGCATTATAATAAACAGAAACACACAAAGCTTTAAAAAGCTCTGAACATGGAGAACAAATGGACTGTAAACCACTCATGCTGTAGCCGTTGCCATCATGAGAACTTGAGGAGCTGGAAGGGACAGCAATTTGTCAAGGATGGGAATCATCCTGCCTAGAAAGCCTTGGAGCCTGAGGAGGTTATGGATTAGTTCATTTTAGCCCTACTAGGGAAACACGAATGCTACGCTGTTTTTCACCCTTTGGTGTTTCTCTGGTGTTATAAACCAGTCAACTAGTATCTCCTAGTACTTCTGCTCATCCCAAAATATTCTGCCTTTACATCAGCTGTATAGTGTTTACTGCAATATAGATGTCTCTGAACTAATTCCTAGGCTGAAGTCTGGAAATAAGCCAAACATGGTAATGGTGAAATAAGAAAACCGTTAAAATTTTTTCTCATACATCTCTGTCTCTGGGCGGGGGAGAGCCCATTTAGAGGTGTAAAAATGCAGATCTCTACTGTCCTCCTTGATCTCCATCTAAATTTGGATTATATCCCTCCTAAAGCATCTTTGACTATGATAAGCCTTTTTGTTTAAGTAAAAAAAAGATCAGGCTGTATGACCTGGTGATGTAAGACTTAGTATTTGAGAAACTTTGGGAGTATTTATGTGTGCTGGATGTGTCTAAAAGTTGCATCCCTCACACCTGAGATGGTGTGGAACAGTCTAGCTGTTGACACTGAGCTTATATAATGACAATGAAAAGAGTTACCTGATCTCTCCATGCAGATGTAGTCCCTGTCACTGTGTAAAATCTTTACTTTATCTATTACTCTGAATGAGTTTGGGTGAATTCTAGGCGCAGCTTTAACAACAGCATTGGTTTTGCGCTAACCTTGCAACAGAAAAGGAAAAGAAAAGTAAAAAGAATGGAGTTCCAGTTAGAAACGTATATTCTGTGATTCAGTAGAAAATGCAGGCTTGCTTTGCTACATCTCTATGACTGCCACAGGGAAAGTACCATTTTTGGTAAGTTCTATGCATGTGAGTTAAATACTTGCTAAAATATTTAGGTGCACAAGTTGCTGGTTTGATTAGTTTGTTAGTGGGTTTTTTTTGTACTGGACACCAAAAATAAATAAACTGAGCAGAAACTCTTCTTGAAGATGACCAGAGAGAGGCTGCACTGTGATTGCAGTGGAGCCTCAAGTCTTTACTGGTGTCTCCCGGGAATGGCTGGGGTTACTGATGTGTCAACCTGGTGTGACCTGTCCCTCCTCCTGCCCACAAAGGGCTCTGGCCAGAGAGCATTTCTGAGGGCCTTTTTCAGACGTGTTACTCCAAAACGTGTTATCCTTGGAGGGGTAAGTGTTGGCAGCGACTGGGCAGTGATTTGGCTCGGGGAATTCTGCTGTTGTTTATATTTTATGTACACTCTTGCTAAAGGCTGGTGGAACTGGAATTGTGATTGAGAGCCTGTTGTTCAAGAAATGACTTTTCAGTTGAAATAAAGTGGTGAAGTTTAATGCATTTTCTGAGATAACAAACCTTAAAATTGAAGTCACTGATGGATTACATTTATCATGATTTCTGTGCAGGGTCTGTGCTGTTAAAAGTTATTTGAACAGCAGCATGTCAGATGATGGTTTTCACAGCTCAGCCTTTGTTGTCTTTGTTGATATTTATAGGAGAAGTCCAGATGTACAAGCCAAAGAAGAACTGTGGAAACATATTCAGTAAGTATGGTCCTTGTAGGGTCTGAGAGATGCTTGGTTTGCCTTTAACGTAGTTATTCAGATCCCCTCCACTGTGCACTTCACTGATTTAGTTACAGTAAATTATGTCTATGTTAATGACCTGCTGTGTGTAGAAGATACTGCAGGTCACTGAGTCCACTGAATAAAGATGACCACTGTATGTAAATGAATTATTAAAGAACAAGACATCATGTTAGAGATTTATTCCTGTGTGGCTTCCAAAATCTCAGTATCACTTTTAGGATGACACCCCATTACCCCTTAGGAAGGTATCTAGCAATTCCAAAGCATATTCACTGTTTAGCACACACATTGTTCACTATATTGTGAGGCAGCAAGATCAGATTTGCAGGGAGGTGAGAGGAAGATGGAACAGGATGCGACACGCAGTTGAAACAATCAAGGTGAAGTTACACTTATTTCAAAATAGATTTCCTATTTTGATGTCAAGATAGCTTCAGGGCTGACAACAGCTTATTTTAGTAAATCTTTCAAGCCCAATATAATAAAAATAAACAAACTTTTGCTCTTCACAGTTAGTGTTACATTTTTTACTTTTCCTACTCCTTTATAGGAAAGAGCTTGTGGATCCATCTGGCCTATCTGAGGAGCAATTGAAAGAAATTCCATACACTAAAGTAGAGTGAGTTTGTCAGATTTTTTTTTTTCTTTGGTGAATATAAAAGCTCACTTTTCTTACTTTACTGTAAACTCTGTCCTACTGAAATAGGAATGGGTTTACACATAATCTCTAAGCTCATATCTATTCCAAATACTCACCTAGGATGGGTTGGGTGGGGATACTTAATAATCTTAAAATCTAATATTTTTCCTTTTTAAAATATGAAAAAAAAATCTTCATCTCTCCTGATCTCTCCCACACACTCATGAACCTGTCTGTATGTTCTGTATGTTCTGTCTGTCTCCCTATGCTAGCCATGAATCTTTTTTATATTATAAACTACAGAACCAGAGAGAAGTGAATGCAAACAAGAAAATCCACTTTTTCCTTTGTTTCAAATATTCTGATCATCCAAGGCACTCCTTGACCTCTGCAATCCCTTCCCTGGCTTGTCATGGGTAGCTGCCAGGGCATAGCTATTTCCTTGAGAACCAACATCCATTTGACTGCGATAATTGCCCATTTGGGATTCCATGTGTCAGTGCAAGCAGCTGAATGTAGCACAAATGGAATCCTGGGTTGCATTATAATGTGCTTCCACAACACCAGTAGGCAGAAAAAGCTGATGTTAAGGACATATAAATTAATGCATTCTTTATTAAAGTTTCATTCTCAAATATGGGCATGCCAGTTTGTGACCTCTGCTCTCCTAAAGCATTGAATTCCAAGTACAGAAGAAGCACCAGCCCTTTAAATTCAGCCAGTGCAAGAAGCCATCTGTTACACTTTAGTAAGGAATGGGAGGACCTCTCAGTCTGCAGCTGAATTTATGTTTTGTGCTGAAGATCTGGTTTACCAACCCCCTGCTGTGAATTCTGTGTCTCTCTTAGGACTCAAGGTGACCCCATCCGCATCCGGCACTCGCATTCCCCTCGCAGCTACCGGCAGTACCGGCGGTCCCAGTGCTCCGATGGGGAGAGATCTGTCCTGTCTGAAGTGAAGTATGTGAACCTGGTTATTAGCACTGGACTAGTCTAGTGCAGCCCAAAAGTTGTTTACAGGTCGTGGTGGTAAGAAGCAGCATAAACGTGGCTTGTTGGTGGCGCAGGGTTCAGGCAGCCCCCTAAATGGTATGTCTTCAGAGCTAAACATGAATGAAACAACTCCAAAACCATTTATGGTCTGTTCTCAGCCACAGGGGTTTTCTTGATCCATTTGGAAGGAGGAAAAACAGAAAAGGATGAAATAAACCTGTATTGGTCTTTAGTGGTAGGTCATAAAGTTGCTTACGGGATGAGAATTCATGCGTTGCTTTCCAGATACCTTTATCCTTGATAGATTTAAGATGTTATCTGTGTTAGCTCTGTACTTTTTTTCATGGGAATTCTAGTACAGCCCCCTTCATCAATGGGTGGGTCAGTCTTTCCTAGAAGACTGAAGAGTACTTAGGAATGTAAAAGCAACAGCCCCATTCTCAGTTGCAGCAAGGCCTTAACAATATGAAAAGCAGTCCCCACCTGGAAGGCTAGTTTTAGCTGGATAGCACCCTGAAGGAGGTATGGCACACCCATGATTTCAGGAGAGACTTGTCTTTGCCATGAGGGTGGTGAGGCCTGGCACAGGTTGCCTAGAGAAGCTGTGGCTGCCCCATCCCTAGAAATGTTCAAGGCCAGGTTGGATGGAGCTCTGAGCAACCTGGTCTAGTGGAAGGTGTCCCTGCCCATGGCAGGGGGTAGAACTGGATGATCTTTAAGGTCCATTCCAAACCGAACCATTCGATGATTCAATAATGTTGCATCAATTTGGGCTGCTTCTGAAGACCAGGAGGAGACAGGGATGGGATGGGCTATGCCCTGAAGCTGACAACAGAGGATCAGCATGGCAGCTTTCAGATGTCTAGTCAGGTGATAAAAGCCTTTCAGATCTATAGAGCTGTCTGTGTCAGTTTCATTGTTCTTCCTCTGCACAGTTATTGTTTACTTCATTAAAGCAATATCCATTTTGTGATATCATAATTCCAGTGTCAAAACTGATCTGGTCCCTCCACTGCCTGTTACACGATCTTCAGATGGGAAAGGTCCCAGCATCCAGCTGACTCAACAGGTTCGTGATTGTACATCCTTTGTAATTTTCCTTTTTATCGAAGGCAGAAATGGGGCTCTAGTGCTTTATTTAAGATGGCCTTTGTTTTTCAGTGAAAAATAAAGAGATTTTTTCCAGCAGCAGTGTGAATTGAATTTTTGTATTTTACTTACACTTTGTATTCCAAAATATATATAGTTCTGTAGCATATGCCCCTGTGAACACCTGCTTCTGCTGCTGGAGAACTCTTTCCCAGTCTGATGCATCCTTAAGATGCATCTCTGCTCCTCACAGAAGGAAAACTGACTTTCACAACTTCTTCAAATATGCAGGTGTGCTTGTTGTAATAACATAATTTATTCACCTCTTTTAGAGGTTGTCTTAAGAGTTTTGTTGCTTGGGCTTGAAACAGTGCTTCTTTTCTTTTCCTTTTTCTTTTTTCCTCCCAACAAATACTGAGTGTTTTTTTAGGCTATTGACATCTAAAAAGGACAGAACTTGTCTTTTCTTAATCTAACTTAATTACTGTCTTTCATCATATATTACACTACCATATCTCTCAGTTATGCTAGTTTTATTGAACTCAAAATGTGAGAAGCAAATTCTATTCAAAAGCACTCTAGGTCTTTTGTACAAGCACACAAAAGGCGAACCAAAACATGGAAGGAAGAATTCCAGATACCTCACTTACCATACCATTAATGTTAAAATGTTCAGTGTCTACAAACACCTCCCTTTTACCTCAGCCCCAGGCTCCCTCACAAAAGTGGCCATTAACTCCTTGTGAGTGTTTGTTTGCAGTGTTTTGCTAAACATCAAATAATTAATCATGGCATTTCCTGACTAGGCAATAGCATAAAGGGGCAGCAGCTGGCAGGAGGCAAGAGGGGGAAAAAAAGTTCTGTTTGATCAAATAAATGTAGAGACTTTAATATTCCTGGTGCGTGTATATATCTGTATATATAAATTGCTATACCAATAGCCTAAGGCTTTCATAGCAACAGTTAGCAAAATACTGTGTTTTAAGTTCTGCTGTATCTTTTCAACAACATGTTTAATTTCTTATTTTCAGAGGCAGAATGGATCTAAAGACAGCCTAATAGAAGAACCATCTCCGCTATCCACCAATAATGTTGATGGAAAACCCGGCACTAAGATTGTAAAAACTATACAGGTGTCACGCTTCAAGGTGGAGACTTGACTGATGAATTGAAGATGGTGAATGGATTTTGGTCTTTGGAAAGTGAGAATTTGTTTATGTGAGCAAGAGAAAGAGCTGAAGTCGACGTGGTGGTCATTCCTTCAGAACACCTGGAAGTGCAGCCTACTTGCAGGGAAGACCAAGCAATGATTTCATCACCAACACCATTCTAGTGGTGTGACTGATTGAGGACAAGCTGCCTGATAGACAACCAAAACCTAAAAGTCTTTGCAAAACTGAAAGATCAGCAGTTACATTTCCAAAAACTGAACAACAACAACAAAAAATTGCTGCAACAAAACAGGCTTCATGGTCTGCTCTGTAACTGAATAGCCTTGTTCCAAGAAGTGAACGTTAACTGACACGATCAGGACCAGATACTTCAAGATAAGTAAAACAGTCGTATTTTTGGTCAATTGTGCAATACAGTGTGATATGGGGAAATTATCTTCACAATTTATATGGGGATCAACTTATGTCCTGAGACATAAGGACAGATAGCTCTTACAAGGTTTATTTTAGCCTAGCACAATAATGATGCTTGTGTTGATACAAATTCTGACTCAACCCATTTTAGCTCAAAAACAATAGACTCTGTAACATGCTGTAGCAGTGAGTTCCAGAGGTGATACAGACTTACTTTGCTTTGGGCAGGTTTAAGTGTTCTAAATTTTGAATGTCCTTTTGTGTAGTGGGATTATTTAAACGAACATTCTATACCACAGAAAAACATTTACCAATTTACAGTAAAGCACACTGGAAACTGGGGAATATTAACTGACCCACTGTATTAAGACTGCTTAGCAAGGCACTTCAGTGCTGGCTAAATGAAACTTGTGGAGTAGTATTTAAGACAGCTAGCAAATAGCTTTTTTTTTTTTTAGCTAGATTAGCAAAATCTGCCTTAATCTCTTTTCATATAAAATAATCTGACACTTTTCTCTGAGCCATTTCTACTATGTTAAAATGACAAAGGCAGTATTTTGGGTTTGATAACTATAATTTTTTTTTTCTATTGTCATGGTAGGAATACTAAGTTTTACTGATGCTGCACACTGAGTGGGTTATCTTCTAATACATATCTGAAGTCATGGCCGGCTCTCCTCTTGTCCTATCACTTACAAATATCTGAGAGTCACTTCTCTGCCTCCCACTTGTCCACAGTCAGCAGCACATGGATGAGCCTTCCGTTGTGCTGACTTGCTAGGGAGCTTAGCAAAGTCTTTGTATTGTGGAAGTAATTTCTGCTAAGTGTAATCGTTGAACTAAATATTGAATTTGTCAAACAGCATTGTAAACAGCTGTAGCAGCTCACTTGCTGTTCTACATCCGTCCTCTCTACACTCAACCCCCACAACCCACAGAGATCTGCAGTGAGCCTGTGTCTTCCAGTCCAAGCAACACCAGGGAATTGCAGCCCCATCAGAAAAGCAACACTGCTTGAGAACTGGAGTTAGCATGAGGTGTCTAAGTTACACTTGACAAGAGGCATGGGATCACTAATACACATTTTAACTGACTAAACTGGTAAGCGAAACATTGTATGATGTGTTTTGTTTTCCACTTAATTTTTTGATTCTTCATGGTTTCATGATATGAGGTGGTCAGGTGGATTTTAGTGGCCAGAGTGGCAGCCATACAGTTTGTATATTCCTATGACAGTGTGGAGTGGTCTGTGGGTTGGGAAATGCTGCATCCTGCCAGGGAAGGCAGATTCACTTAATAAATACTTTTCTTTGATCTTTTACTTGGGACAGCTCTGCTTCTACAGTCTCAGTGAACAAATCGAAGGGAAGGAAAGAGTTAGAAACCGTCTGCAGTAAAAATTCAGTTTTCATGGAGGTTCTTCAGAATTTTTTGAATTTACTACAGATTTAATTCTAGGACATTGTTGGGCTTGGCTTAAAGTATTTGCTCAGTGTTCTAAGTTTGTTATATGGTTTCATTGTCATTGCTCCAATTTAAAGTGATCCTTTAGGATCTGTTTATGACCTTGTGTAGTACTGTCACCAACAACAGTTAAAAAAGCCCAAACAAAACAAAAAAAAGGAAAAAAAATCCAAACCACAACAAAAAACCCTGATCAACCCCTAGGAAAAGAGTCACTATGGCAAAATGGCTTAATTGAAAGCATCACAACCTTTTAGAAGACAACTGAAATATGACAAACTACACAAGAACTAGATACAGTGTCTGCAATGAAAGCTGCTCCTTGTTTTTTTGAGAAGGTGTCCCAACTTGGAGCATTACACACTTGCTTGTAGTTTGCTGTTTTCTAAATCATTACCGTTAGTCTGCTATCCTTACCCAGCCATAGGCAAGTAGCATGCATCTACTACTGCAGGAGGATTTGTGTTATTATTTGAGAATTATCTGTACATAGTTTACCTATCTTGCCAGTCTTTAAATACTGATCAAGAAGGTTTATATTCAACCTCACGTTTTCCTGTATGCTGTCATCTTCCTGTGGGCTTTTGTGTGTTATTGCTGGATACCATCAGCCAAATGTGTATTTTACTTACTGCACTAGATCAGAAAATAGGCTTCTGTCTAATCTAATAGTGAAAGGTTTCAATTCTCAAGTCATTGGAGAGTTGTTTCATAATCAAGCCAACCTTTATGCATTTAAATGAGAAATTTACAGAGAGTGCCCTGGATTTGAGTTAGTGGTCTTCTCTCCAATGAGACTATGTAGGAAGCAAGGTTTTTAGCAAGTTTGATGTTAGCCTGGGCCACTACAAAACAGTTTTGTATCCACAGAAGACTAAAGATATAACACCTCTATTACACATTTTCCAAATGTTTTGTTGTGCCAAAACAAGGCAAAACTTGTGACAAGGATATCACTGACACCTAATAGTACATAAAAGCAAATTTCTTTCATATATGTGATCCTCCTTTCCCTTCAAGCTTCTTTTCCTCAATCATTTGAGGAAAAGCACCTTTTCTTATATCTTTTTATTTTTGTGAGAGACACACAAGTGATCAATCACTGAAAGCACTTACTGTGTCACAACTATGCTTTCTAGACCTAAATCAGCCCTACACATCTAAGTGACCAGCCCCTTACAGCTCTGAGCTACGCCTTGCCCTCTCCACTGTTGCTACCCTTCCCCAGCTCTCCTGGGGCATTCACTGCCTAGAGGCAGTTGCATTTTCAGATCTGGAGTCTGGATGTCAGTCTAAAATACCTGTACATCCTGATGAGTCAGGCAAAAGACACAAGATGCATAGCTATTGTCAGGAAAAGTTTACCATGGGGTTGAATGCCATACAGACCCATGCTCACTTGGACAAAGGACTGGTATTTGAGGCATTCTCATCCTAATTCTCCTGAATTGATCTCAGGCCAAAAATTTTAACTTGGTGCCTCTGCCTTTACCTCAAAGACTTCCGTAAGTGCTAAGCATTGGTAAGTTATAGAATTCTCACTAATTAGCCACAATTAAAACATAGTTGTACAACCTTTTGCAAAACATGTATTTTATACAATAAAGAGGGCTAGCTAACCACAGTACAAAAGCCTTTTTGTATATCGTGTACTGGTTCCCTTGCTTAGTTGGCTGGTTTCTTTCATTAGGAACCAGCCTTTGACCTGCTGTTTTCTACACTGCACCTCTTACCCATATCACTAACTCTCTGCAACTTGTATTCTAATCAAGCTCATGATATTGATGATGTTGGTTCAAAAGTCATTTAAGTTGCCAAATCCATTCCCTTTATACAGGTGAATACTGAACTGAAGAAATAGCATGTTTTCTTTTGGGAAGATTTGTTTTATTCAAAACTCCCTAGAAAGGTATTTGAAAACATACATAAACATACCAATGTGGTATATTTGTTCTATGTACATTAAATATTCATGAAGCAACTGTGTGCTTTATTTTAAATTGAGTTTGATAGATGGCCGTGTCAATACTTGTGTCCAGGTTATTTAAAAGTCAAGTAAAACTTGAATTTTTAGGGCATTCCATGGTTGCCTGTGTCTCTTATTTACATTACACAATAGAGCAAAGCCTTCAGAAACAGATTCATTTGACACCACCATCTGGTAAAAACAGGTGTAGTACCAATTAAAATCCACTTGAGGATACAGCTTCTCCAGATTAAGTATTTTATCTTGTAGCAGGAACTTGTCAGTCTAAGCTTTGTATTTCCAGTGCACATCTATACCAGTTTCCTTTCTCACCTAAAAATCACCAGAGAGCAACAGCAGACTGTGTAAGCTGTCAAACCAAACATACAGATACAGAACCAGCGTGGAAGACACTCTCTCCTTAATGTGTCTGTTTTTATTCCTGTATTTGTTCTCCCGAGTAAGAGTTGTGGTATGTTGACCTTGGCTGGAGACCAGGTGCCCACCAAGCTGCTCTATCATTCCCCTCCTTAACAGAATGGGGGAGGAATTGGATGGAAAAAATCCTTGTGGGTCAAGATAAAGGAGTTTCATAAAGCAGAAGTGAAATTCTTCAAATTCCAAAAGATTTACTTTTCTATTTCCCATGAGCACATGTCCACCCAGTTCCTGCAAAGCAGGGCTTCAGTACACATAGTAGGTTGTTCCAGAATATTAATGCCTTATCCTTTCTCTTCAGTTTTACTGCTGAGCAGTTTTAGTCTGATGTTTTTTTCGAGGGCGTAATTCAGTTATCCAGTCATACAAAATAAAAGGCAGTCCTAGTGTTTAACACCATACTTCACATTTACCAGCATTATTATGTAAGTAACTGTGACTCTTGCACCCACCTATTGCTCCCTCTACCTCACTTTTCCCTTGTTCTATCCCACTACAACACTTGTATTACACATTAAAGCTTGGGGTTCTGCATTTTTTTTAGTTGAAAGGTAATTAACATTTTAGATACCAATCACCAAATCCTGGCACTAGCTGTTGCTCTTGAGATTTTTAAAAAAGTTTTAAAAAGCTGCTCCTGTCAGTCTTACACTTCAAGAACAAAAGCCCATGAGCAAAACTCCTGAACAGATGGTATGTTCAGGGAATGTAATCCCTAATAAAAACCTTAAACTTTCAAGTACATCTCATAATTACATGTTGGATCACTAAAAATTAATTACTCTTGTCTAAACCTCCTTCTCTCTTGACAAACCAGAAACAACCTTACACTTAGAATTAGTAACACGCTTACATTTAGTACTGAAAAATCAGACATTGCAAGATACACAATTTAAGCATTTGTTCTTCTGATAAAATTGATTTAAGTCTGTTGTTGTGCCTGGTTTCTTGCGGTGGCATGGCCGGCCCCAACTTTCCTGAGAGCGCCGCAGGACATTCCTAGGGAGAGTGGGAGAACCACTTTCCCGCAGCCTTTCGGCAGCCCGAGCTATCTCAGTTAATTGTCGGCTCACAACAACGCGGTGGCGGTAAAGGAGGCGAGAAGGCTCTTGCATGGAGACTGCAGCAGGTCTTTATTCCATGCTAACTCCCCAAGGCCTAGGACCAGCACACGTGCCAGCCCCCATAGGCAGAGGGCTGGCACATGGCAAGAACCCAGAGAGAGAGAAGCTGGTGGCTGGCTGAACTCCAAGGCAGAGAGAGAGCTTCCGGGATTCACAGTCCCTATCTTGGGGAACAGGGGGGTGGCACAAGGGCGGAGTTAGGATAACAGAGACAATAGGGAGAACCTGAGGGAGTGGTTTGGACTAGAGATGGGGGAAGGGGAAGGCCACATGGAAAGGCAGGCAGGGATATGGATAGGGGTCCACAACATAAGTCTTCCTAAAAAAATAAGCAGCAATTCCAATTATCTCAACAGTTTTTCACTCCAAGTTAAGCTGAAGTACCACATGATGTAGCTGGTCAAGGTGACAATAAGCCAAGCTTGCTGTTCTCCATGTTGGATAAACACCTTTCCTGCTATTTTTCAACCCAGGTTTGCTGAATTTCTCCTTTTAAAATTTCTGCTTTTGCTCACCACAATCCAAATCTTAGCCAACCCTATCTCCAAATACTGCAGGAGACCAGGGTTTAAGTCATCACATCCCAACCACTCAGCAGCTCCTAGGCTTTGTTTTGTCCAAAGAAGTGCATTGGTATCCCAACAATAACAGAGGAAGTCAGAACTGTCAAACAGAAGCAATTGCTACTGAAGCTTGGGAAAGACAGAAATTCTGAGAACAGAAACATAGATCTTTATTTTCAGTCTACATAAACATTACCAGACACTGCCACAATGCAGTTAAATGCACTTTGTCTTACTACACAGAGGCTTAGCAGTCCATCTTTTAAACAGTTTTTTTTTTCTTAGAGAGGAGTGTTTGCATAGACAGCCATTGCCCTCAGGCTGGTTCTAACAATTCTTCCTAAGGAAAAAAAAAACATACAATGTGAGACTGGACACATGTAGTACACAGCTTTTTCAGTAGCATCCTCTAAATCCCCGAGACTAATACAAAATTACAAAAAGGAGCTTCCCCTCATCCTTTGGGAAAAAAGCAAAACGGTAAAATTTGCAAATCTAATTTTTAACAAGCCTGCCTGCAAGACAGGCTCTTTGCCCACCTAAGCAAGAATTCAGATAGTAACTACAAGGTGGTGGCACCAGTAACACTGTTTGGCTGGTGGGAATCAATAGAAAGTTCTGCAGTACTAACTCATGCATACAATATGACTGTGTACTAAAAAACACTCTTGAGAACAGTAAGCCAGTAATACACAAGATTTAATAATTTTATGTTGGAAAACAAGCAGCAGCCCCGTTACTGGACACATTACTAATACTGGATTACACATCCATTTCTCTTTCCAGTGTCCCAACAGGTTCTTACAAAGAGTGCCCACCTTACTCTTCAGCCCTGCAGAAGTCCCCAGTGTCTGTGGTGCTGAAGGTGTGGATGGATTTCACAGGCTCATTTCCTACCAGGTGCAGTGGTAAAGGATTCAGCGCATCTGTGTTGCTCAAGCAGATTTTCACATTTTATTGATGAAACTTTCTGATGTTAGTATTTTCAAGAGCATAATGGCCAACTTGAAGGAGTTTCATCACTTCACTGAAGATCAGTTTTATTTTTTCCTGAAAAAAAGCCAGCCCAAACCAAAACTACAGTGATGTAGTACTGGATCATTCTTACACCAGATTTCCAGTATTGACCTAGAAGTTCCTGGCTGCAAGGACTTGGATTACTTGTCACACCCTTGGGTATGTAGGTTACACAAATCACAGTCTCAGCAACAAAGAAAGATTTGATAATGTATGCAATTTTTATTAACGACTTGTTTGTACTAATGAATTTTGGGCTGACTTGCACTACTCAACTTTTCGACGTCTTGGCTTTTCCAAGACTTTACAGTGGAGCAGTATCTGGCATGTGAGATTCCAAGCTTTCATGTTTTGCCAGTCTTTTTAACATTTTCAGTCCTTGTATTCTGAATGGCTCCACAATATCACACCCCTATAACCAAATATGAAAAAGCATGTCCTTGTCTTGGACACATTGGCAGCCACGTACTGATTTAATGAGCCACTCACACCAAACTTTTTATTTTATAGCTTCCATTTTGCTCTTGTTGATAAGAATACAGTCATCAGGCTGATCTCACTCTCACTGTTTCCGTTCTGATTTCTGCTCTGAGGTCACTGTGCCAAAATTCCTTCTTAGCAGAAAGCCTGCTTCACTGTAAGAGCACACCACAGGACAGACTTGCACAAGGAATTATTGTTACTCACAGCTGTGCAATCAGCAAGTGGTGGCTTCTTCCCTTCTCATGCTCAGAGGCTTTCACCACACAGGGCTATCTCTGGGAGATCCTCAACTTCCAGCAAAACACACTAGAAACCTGTAAGAAGCATTCCTAGCATTAAGCATTCCGGAAGGAATCTGACAATATCAAAGTACACTTTATACTTTCAAAAGTGCATCAAGAAAAGACCAGCAAAGAAGTAGACAACATATTATTCAATACTGAATAACAAATGCACAAATCTACAAAAACAAAACACATTTTTTCCCCTTCAAGAAGATTTTACTCTTTTCTATACCTGAGTATTAAGCTGTAAATATCTTTTTAACAATAGAAAAACTAGAGGCCACTGCAGGAAACCTTGAAAGTTATGCACTAATTACGTGCAGATGTAAAAATCATGACAGACAAGACGCTAACCAGCCATTATAACATTAGCTTTTCCTCTAACTGTCAGATTCTTCACTTTAAAAGACTGAAGTATAAAATCTCTTACGTAGCTGCTCAACCATACAATTTCTACAGGTTGTTTGGGGTCTTTTGTCCTTGCGAAAACAGAGAGGAGGAAGGTACACAACCAGCTCCCTAAACCAGTTTAAGCAAGAATTCCTGTTTGCCTTTTTTGACACCACATCCATTCTGGACCGGAATGAATGGGCAACACAAAGGCCAAACCTTAAGTATGGGAGCTCTTTACCTCTGCAGAATTAAATTCACAGCTTATGAAAAAGAGCAATTAATCAGTTGAAAAAATATTTCAAAATTCAGAATTAAGTAATATTTTATACAGAACAAGCATTTAATAAGAAAAGCCAAGAATACCATGCTCTTGGGACAGCTTTTGGTCATGCTGGTGCATGCTCCGGCCACCGACCGACTTCCATTGCTTTCATCTGAAGGAAAAAAGAAAAAAAGGGGCGAAGACACACTTGGAAGAGCGACAGAAATACACGAACAGTACAAGGAGCCTAAAAAGACGTACTTGAGGTAAGTGCCCAACTTCCGAGGACAGACACCCCCAATCACCACAACTCTACATCACAGCTTCCTCACAGGCCCAGCTCCTGTCCCGGCGGCCCCGCTGCTCCCGGCGTACCTCCCGCGGGGTGAACCATCCCTCCCGAAACGGAGGGGGACACGCCGTGCTCCGGCTCCTCCTCCGGCAGCGCAGGGCCGGGAACTGAGTCTGCCGTATACGGGAGACTACAGACTTCCAAGCAGAAGGAGTCCTGAGCAGGCGACTCCGCACGGGAAAGGCGCCGGGGTGCAGAGCAGCACCGGCCGTGGCCCCCTGTCCGAACGCGGCGATGGAGGCACCCCACGGGGGAAGGGGGGGTGGGGGGCACCGCCCCCTTTTTGCGCATGCTCATCACCGCGCTGGCCGCGGTGTGTGGGCGCTGCGGAGTGGAAGCTCCCGGTGTTCCCTCTGCTCTCGCGGCGAGGCGGCTGCGGCGGGGAAGTACCTGGGGTTCCCTGTGTCTTTACGGGGCCACATCATAGTGAGGTGACTGCACGTAAACACCCCCATCTCCTGTACCGCTCGCTCCTGGTCGCGATGCCTTCAGGTTGAACTCGCTGTCGCCAGGCTGAATTCCCCTCGCCTTTTGTAAACATAACCGGTGCCGTCAGATAATTTATACAGTAGAAGTTGCTTAATAAAGAAAAGGGCTGTGTTTCAAGGATTGCGCAAGATTACATCACAGAAATAAATACGGTTTAGGTGGGCGGACAATATGTGTTAGGGGGCTTCATGTAAGGTTTGCTGTGTAAAAGCTGTAACGTTTTACCCTTTGGTGTGCTTGATTTGTGGAAACCTCCACTTCTGCTCCCTTACAGAATAAGCAATGTCTCCTTTCTAAAACTGGCTCTGTGTTTAGAGAGCCAAAATGGGCCACATCCATCCCAGCTGTGTCCTGCTGTTTGGTCCCGCCGGGAGCACATGGAGAGAGGAACCAGCCTAAGTTCTCACTGCAAGTTGCGATAGTCCTCGATATTTAAGGCTTGAATGCTGGCAGGAGCTCGCTCTGAGTGCACAGTTTCCACGTTTCCTGACCCTCCGGCGGCTTTCACACATTTGAAATGGTGTGAGAAGGGGGAACTAGAGCAGGCAGGTACACCAGGAGGATAAACTGGCACCGTGTCTAGGGAAGAGCAGGATGAGGCTGGCGCCGGCTGTAGAGAAACCCGTACAGCTCTCCTACCGCCTTGCTCTGCTTCTCGGAGCTGCTGTGGTCTGCTCGCTTCTTTTGTCTCCTCCTTACCTGGGAATATCAGAGAGAGCACTTAGACTGTGTCCCGAAGGCAGAGTTGCCAAGTCACTTCTGCAGAACAGCCTGTAGTGTGATGTCTTAGCTAAACTGCAGGAGGCCATGAAAGGACTGCCTAATGCCCAGGCAAAGAGGCATGATTCATTGCAGCCTAGACAGTTAGGAGGAATAAAGATAAATAAAAGAAAAAGTTAAGGGGCAAGCAGATGTCACCACTTAAGAGTTTCCGGGAAAGTCTACATACTTCTGGGGGTGCAGCATTAGTTTGCTTTACAGAAATTGGTTTTTGTGTCATTGTGCTTAGGCATGTCTAAAACAGACAGGGTATATTAGTGCTCTGTTTATAGCAAACCCTTAAATAATGTCAACATTATTTTAAGCAGATTCACCTGCAATAGTTTTGGCTTGTCATTTGAAATTCTGTTTTCCACATGAGGAAGATTGTCTTAGGCATTGCCTCAAGCCAAATTTATGCATGCATAAAGGTCAGCAGTTTGAGTAAAGTGATACTTACAATTCACAAGTAGTGGTCTTGGAGGGACACTGATGAGATCGGTGCTGACAGTCAAGCTATTAAATTAGTGGAGATCTGTTACTCTGTGTTGCTGATACAGTCAAGTGTTGATTTGCAGCTCAGTGACAGCTGCCTGGACAGAAGTTTGAGTCAATGTAACTAAGGTTTGATTATCTAAGTGAACAGTACAGTGAAGAAAAAGCTTTAAATGTCTGTGACATTTATTATTTATGCCTGGGGATACAGGAGATCTTGAACAGCTAAGTGAGAAAACATTCTACCTACAGAACACTAATTGACTAGATGAAAAACGTGGTCTCTCCAGGTGTCCCCAGAAGTTGTTACGGAGAGAGTCACAGAATGGTCTGGGTTGGAAGGCACCTGCTAGTCCAAACTCCCTGCCATGGGCAAGGGCATCTTTCACTAGACTGGGTTGCACAAAGCCGCTCCATCCAACCTGTCTTTGAAGACTTCCAGTAGTGGGAGCATCCACAGCTTCTCTGGGCAATCTGACTCAGGGTCTTACCATCCTCAGAGTAAAGAATTTCTTCCTTATGTGCAATCTAAATCTCTGCTCCTTTAGTTTCAAGCCATTGAAACTAAATTGTTCTGTCACTACAGGCCCTGGTAAAAAGCCTGTGTATATCTTCCTTTTAAGCCCCCTTTGAGTGTTGAAAGGCTGCTATAACGTCTCCCTATAGCCTTCTCTTCTCCAGGCTGAACAACACCAAATCTTATGAACCAACCCCTCAAGCCTGCTGAGGTTTCTCTGAATAGAATCCCTTCCCTCAAGCCTTTCAGTTTGGTGTCATCTATAAGCTTGCTGAAGCAATCATATACCATGGAAAAACAGTGATCAAAGCTTTTCAAGTCATAAACATAGGTTGGGGATGTTGGTCATGCATCCCGTGTTTCTCTCTTTACTGAACAACTTTCAACAATAAAAATAATCAGTGGAACAATTTACAAAGGACAGGAGATGACACTGCACAGCTGGATTTATTTTCTTTTTCAAACTGATTCATTTAGTCCTATCAGGGTTAGAACTTTTCTGAAAGTGGCAACTTAATTCAAATTGCAATGACTTCATGTGACCTCTCTTCTGGATTGTCACAGTGAATCTAAATTCCTAATCTCTGAATCTGCAATCATTTTATTTGTTATAAATGTCCCCACAAAACCAGGACATGCTAAATTGAAGGCATAACTAACAGTAATTCTTAGTTATCTAGTAGGTAAGAACCTCTTGAGGTGGAAACAGATGCCACATTTAAATAGTGGGAGGTTTAACAGAAGGTTAAAGTGTGAGTCTTGCTTTGACAGGTCAGGACACTTCTGTCCCAGCAGTTGGCCTTGTTCGGATTATTTATTGTACATTTTGCATGATTAGCAGCTGTGAATTAGCTGCTCTGATACAAAGCCCTGTTGTAGCTTTGTGGCCTCTTATGGGTAATCTGAGCTAAACCACTGTGCAGTAACATGCAGTGGTTGATGTATTCCAGTTTGTCAACTTAGCCACAGGGCACAAGAGCAGAACTTTGACCCTACAGTGGTTAAGAAAGAAAAGCTGATCCTACGTAGTGAAAGACATAAGACACTCAGCCTTTTTGTCTTTGAAGTTAATGGTGAGATACTACTTTCTCTTTTGTTTCCTGAACATGTGATCAATGATTTAATCACTGGAATTATTTCAGTGTCTGTTAACGATATTTTTTAAGCTGAATTGTCAAAGGGCTAAAGAATATTAAGTTCTTGAAGGTTTTCTGAAAAGTCATCATTTGGCTGGGTAAAAGTGCTGTGTGCTCTACTTGTCATCCTGCCAAATGGAGAAAGCATGGGAGGGAGCAGTGATAATGTCTACACTCATTAGTGTATACATTCTCCTCCACATTTTTTTTCAATCTATTAAACCAGCTTGCAAGTGGCATTGCAGACTTCCAGCAGCAAGGTACCTGTGTCTCTGAGTACTTGTGGACAGCATTTGTGTTTTCAAGCTCCACTGAGCTGCTTAGAACCCAGTGCTGAAGTGAGTCTGCTTTTACTATCTGACTAAGCTGAGATTTTCCATTTCTGTTAAAATATTCTTGGACACTTCCTGAGCATGCACTAAAGGCCTTTTCTTATCACTGGTGTATTTTGTCAGACCTGAGAATATTTCTGACAAGTTAGTACTGAAAGAGCCTATTTAGGCTTTAAATGGCCTTGACTTTAGTTCTAAAAAGTACTGCATATGATTCATAAAAGTACTGCAATGATCTCTTCATTCACTCTTACTTCTTATTTTCAAAGCATGATTCAAGAGCTGACAGCTGACATACTCAGAAGAAGGCTCCCTGCACCACCACTCTCCAGGAAATATGTCAATTTAAGTTAGTTTTTTATAAATTCACCACTATGTGCAAGGGAGAGTGAAGTTCAATATTCAGTCTCACTCTGCAAGTGCAGTGAGCTCAGTTCTGGCTCCTCATCCTTTTCAGTAGTCATCGATTTCCTGTGAATGTTAATAAGCAGTCAAAATCTGAATCTGCAATAAACATCTTTTTTGTTCCACTCTGTCTGGGTGTGTCCTTAATTTTCCTGAGTGAATTCCAACACCAACTTGTAAGGCTAAAATTCCCTGTTGTGCTTCCTTCAGCAAGAAAATCAGTTCCTGCCCTTCCTGGCTTGTGGCCTTGTTTCTGTTACCAACATCAATTAACTGCTACATGAGTTTTGTCAGTGCTGGTATTTGTGGCAGCATGCCGCAAAACTGGTCACTGGAACGGTCAGACTCCTAAAAACAAGCGATTTGCCTTCAGGCACACTAAAATGTGCAATAGAAGATAAGAAACAAAAATAGTTAAATATAGCCTGAGAAGAGTCAAGAAAGGGTAAACATATGCACTTCAGTTTGAGATGTGTGTTGCAGAGAAAGCTTGCAGATCCATCTATTTTTTGCTTCTTTTTCTTCATAAAGATTAAGGGGCTGCTGTGTATACAAAGTTTTAGTGCTGTTACAGGAAATCCTAACACAA
>VXAZ01002801.1:0-41197 GCA_013399875.1 Gymnorhina tibicen | reverse complement strand
GGTAATCCTCCCACCATTTTCAGTATTCATTGATAAATAATTCACATACAAAAAAGTATGAATGTAAATAATTATTTTTTTTGTCACAGCTGCAGTTTAATACCAGCATTTCTATACAAGGCTAATCCTTGCCAGTTTACACACTCTCATCTTCATCTTGTCTGCTTTCTGAGCAATGATCTTGTCTTTCTTTCTGTGTAAGGATAAAGACATCTCTGTCATTTTCCTTTTATTGGGCCAGAGGTCAGCATTAGGGAGGTTTTTCTACCTTCCTGTCCTTTGATATTTTATAATCTCAGCAATCGAACTGCCTTTCATTCCAATTATATTATGACTTTAACTGCTCTGAAAAATCCAGTCCGGGTTTCTCCCATTCCGTCCTCTGGGAGAAGTCCAGTCCGGGTTTTTCTCCATTCCGTACTCCAGGAAAAATCCGGTCCAGGTTTTCCCCCATTCCGTACTCCGGGAAAATCCCGTCCGGGTTTTCCCCCACCCTGGATCCCGGATGGAATAGAGCAAGGGCAGAGGAAAAGTTCGTGTTTCTACGGCTTCCCGCTGCCAGCAGCAGCCGAGATGTGCTGAGTTACACCCTCCACCCGACACTGCTATGCTGGAATTTTCTCCAAGAAAATTCAGTGGTCCCATCTTGAGAAAAAACACAACTCAGCAGCAAACAGAGCAGCATCTAACTTTTAATGCAGCAAATATACAGTACCTTTGAATTACAAGATCACTTTCCCAGGGAATTACTAGCAAAAATAGCCACAAAAAGTTCAAATAAATGATACCTCCTTATCTTGACTAATAATGTGCAGTAACTGCTCTTGGAATGAAAAAAATATTGCTCTAATATAGAAAAAAAAATTGACCCACACAATACCCAACTACTATAGAACAGGTTAAATACAGCCTCAATATCTCATTTAAGAAATAGAAATAATTTTTAAAATCAATAGGTACGATTAACTTTACATACACAAGTCTGACCCATACTCACCAAGGCACTAAGTTTCAGTTTTTGTTTTGAACATTATTCACTGTAAGTTGAAGTTGCTCAATATAATAGAAAATCTAATTTAAGAGTAACAAACTTAAAAAGACCAAAACAAAAACCATTTCTGAAACAAAACTCAGAAGCCTCTTCAGGAACTTCCTAGATGCACATGTGGTTTGTAAAGGGTGACATCACAGAGAAGTCTTTGTACTGTGGTATGGGAAAAGCAAGTGGTAGGAGGAGTGGTGTAGATGCTCTAAAGTAAATTGTAAGGTACTCGATCCCTTCCAGGAGGTGTTAACTGGCTACTTGGAGCACTTTTCTCCTCCCCCCCCCCTTTTTTTTTTCCCTACCATTTTGCATTTCATTATTCTAGATAATGGAATTTTTGGGCTTTACTTCAGAGTGACAATTTTATAAAGATAAGTACAAACGTAGATCTTTCAAAGCCAAAGAGAAAACCAGTTTCCTGAAACAGGTCAACATTGCATCCCACTGTCAAAGGTGGGGCAGTGTGGCGGTGGCCCAACCCACCTGGGTTCCGCCTCCATAACATCAAGTGGGTTGACTTCCCAACCCTGGATAGTGGGGCTGAGGAGGAGCCTGAAGGTGGTCCTGGGGACCCGACCACACCCCCGAACCATCAATCTTAAGTTGTTTCCCCGCCTATGTTCCAACCCATCTTGTGTTTATTCAATGAGTTGCTAGAAAGTTCTGTTGTTCCATGTTCCCCATTGGGTTGTTTGAATTAGTCCCTCCTTAAGTTTAAAACTATTGGGTACCCGTCACCAGTTGTCATTTTCCCTATTGGTTTGTCCCTTTGTTCCGCCCCTCATCCCCTTGGGGATAAAAGTCTCTGTAGCCGCCCCCTCGGGGCTCTTCGGTTGCCCCCATCCCGGCTCTGTGATCTTTGGGCCAGGGAATAAAGGCTGGGACACTGCAACAGAAGAGTCTCTCTTTCCTCCTTCGCCTCTGCCCTCGCTACTGTAACATCGGAGTGCTGCCTGCTCCACTGTGAGCCTGCGAGCAAACAGCTCCTGCAGGAGCTTCCATCGGGCACTTGAAGCCTCTCATTGTCCCCAGCTCAGGACACTCCAGGCTAGTCGCCTGCTTGGCCACCGGGCGGTCAAGCGGTCAGCGACAGGGCAGGGTGTGAAAAGAGAGCTTTATTTTTTATTTTCTTAAAGAGGGAAGTCATGCCATTTATAATAATTGTAATAATAAAGTCTAAATCAAAACACCAAACAATTATACCTCTCTTGTTTTAACAATTCTCTGTTATGATCACAATCAATAATGATGGCTTAGTTTAAGGGAAAAGTTCAGGTTTTCTTAATCCTTTTTTTTTTAAATTAGAAATGTTTATGCTCTGTAAGGATGTTTCTACCCCAGCTACAGCATTCACCCTGGTGGACTTCTTACATGAGTCAGTGTAGCTTAATCAAATGGAGAAGTGGATAAGAAAAGATTAAAGTTACAATGTTGGATGCGTATATATATATATATATATACACACTTGATCTTTAGGGGCTGTCTATGGTATGGGTAATATAGAAAAATAAATATTTTTGTTTGGTTGTGTTTTTTTCCTGTGAAAATCAATGGTTCTGTACAGACAAATGATATACCTTGAAAGAAAAATAACATTAACTCTGCAGTTGCATTTGGTCTGAAAGCAACCTAGTACGTGAAACACTTAATTTGTCAAGACATTCTGCCAGGTCTCATCAAAAGACCAGTATAAGCTTTACTAGTTTGGCTCATTAAATTGAAAATGGGCTTGGAAAAGGTCATAAGGAATTAGAGGTTACAGAACAAATAATCAAACCAATTAGCTATAACTTGAATCTTGTGAGCTGCCTCCAAGAGAAAGCAGACCTGACCTTGTCAAAGAGAGAAGGATATTAAAACTGCATACCAAGAAGTAATCCAGAAAGCTTAATACAAATATGTACAGTATTGCAGAAGTTTAGGTTTTGTTGTTGCCTTTTTTCTTTAAGAACAAAAGTACTAACCCCTCCCACCCAACATTATGATATTCCTGTACTAAGCTCTCTATTTTAGAGGTTTCTGATTCACAGCAAAAGTTGCTTATTTATATTGTGATGTTAGCTACATTAAAGTCTCAGGATCTGATCCTTCTCACATGCTATATTGTAAATTAGAAACGCCTCCATTGAACTAATTAAGTTATGTTAGTGTAAAAGTGATATAAGAGGAAAACCAGGGCATTAATGTCCATAATAATTTTGATTAAAATTATCCATTCTGTGAAATCTGAAAATGTATACCAAGTTTTTAAATGCTTTTTCTCTTCATGTATGTTGACATAAAATTCTTGTAAGTTCTTGTACCAGTTAGCCATTTTGCTGAATTTTATAACATGTTAAATGACAGTACAAAATTGCCTTGAAGAAAGTTGAAGCTATCCATGTTGTATCAATTTTTTTGTTTTCTCTAGTACTGAGCTAAAAGGGTTTCTATTATTTCCTAAAAGGATTACTATTTTTAAATTTTATTTTTGCTCATTTGCAGGCACATATCAGACAAATGTCTGGTCAAGATCTGAAGGAGAATCAGACTAACAAAATAAATATGGGTTGCATTTTTTTTTTTAATTTATTAAAGGATTGTCAGAGGGACACTTGGTTCAGATAAGTCCCCTGAAGATTATCACTGGAGCTCCCAAGTTTGGCCACTTGGCTTTCCTCAACTTCTCTTCTTCTCACATTGGCCAATATTTTCAGAATGGTTTTCCACCTTCTTCACTAACTTTGAAAATTTATTTCCCAGTGTCTACAATTAACATTTTCATATAAGGGCATGCTTTGAATGATGATTTGCATTTACTTCTTAGAGGTTACTTTAGTCTGAGAAAGATGGATACCAAAAGTTTAAACTACTCTTTCAGCTGAGATTTTTATGCTCCACTGCCCCAGCTAGAGGCTGTGTAATTCATGCCAGCTCAGGATATTGGCTCCATTGCCTTAAAGTTGTTAGGAAACTAGAATTTAGTGTGTGAAAGTGTTCACTGCTGAGAAGGGGATTCTTCTGTGGGACTAGAAGGCCTCCCTAAACAACTGAGAACTGGCATGTTTTACTTAAATGGAAATCTCAGATAAACTATTTGAGAGATGTAATACCTTTATCAGCTCAAAAGTGGATAAATAGCAGACACTGGCAGTGGAAGGGAAATGCTGCACTGCACGTGTACAGCACTTGTTTTGAATCAGACTCTTGAACATAACTGCTCAGAACGCTGGAAAGAAAACTGAATAATGGCATTCAAAGACAACAGCTTTACCATAAGGCAGCGTTTGTGCTAAGTGCTTTCAAAGTGCTAAACTATCGTTTTGGATGTCATATGAGAGAGCAGTTGATGAGTTGAAGGTGACAAAGGGTCACTTCTTCAGGGCCAGAAATGACTTCAAAAATACAGACTTTTCAGAATCAGCAGCCTACCAAAGTTGTAACATGACTGTGTGGTATGTTGAGCAGTCCTGAAAGAAAACAGACCACTGGAATATGTTTCATAGCAATGCTAAATTTATAAACTTCCTACAGCCTGCTAAAATAACATTTCAAGATCTATTCAGCTTGTGATCTTACCATGCTACTCATGTTAGAGATAAAAGAAAATTAAATTCTGTGTTTCTGAGGAATATGAACAGAATGACTGAATGATATTAAGCAGGACTTGCAATGAGATTCTTGAAATCAGTTTTAAAATGAAGGTAAAGAAATGGTTTAAAATGATATTATTATAGTCTATATTAGTTTCTGAAAATAAGTGTATTTTCTATATAACTTTCATTACACCTTATTCCAGATATGGAATATTTGGTTTGATTTCTAATAATTCAAGAATTTATTTTTGAGTTTTCTTCTCTTATGCTAAATGTGAAAGAGAAGGTGTGGCAAAGTGATAATCTTAGATAGTAAAGGCTCCTGTTTATTTGATATTAGGTTGTTTTTAGAAAAACACATGGATTGTCTAATTGTCATCATTTGACTGTAATTTGTAATTTTTTAAATTGCAAAAAAGATTCACCGTCCTGACATATTACTATAATATCTTTCTCTGGGGGTTAAATGTCTTCTATTTCCAATCCCCTTTCTTGTTTGGTGTGTGTATTTATAGTAAAATATTGAAGAGCAGTATATTCTCCATGATTAACAGGCTAGCAATGCATATAAACTTGTGATATGGAACAAATTGCTTTAGGCCAGAGTAGCTGACCTACAAACAAAATGTTGTTTCAAATACCTTTTACCTACTGTCAGAATGTATTCTGCATCTAGATGGAAATCAATAGCATTTGTGTCCTTATGACAACCCTTCCCTGTGGATTATATGCACTACATAGCTCCTATATTAAAGGTTTTCTGCTTTCTAAAACTTACACCAAATTCTTAGCCTCTGTCCTCTGAGTTTTTTTGGATTCAGGATTTAGGAACATTCTTCATCTTTAATTCTTTTTCTCATTAAAGTTCTGAACTTACATGATTCTGAATTGTAAGCAAAATCAACTCACTGAATCTAGAGTCAAAAACCAAATGAACAAATTATTACCAAAGGCTTAATCCTGAAATGTAACATGGAGAAGTTTGCTGATTTTCATTTTCTATCCATTTTTGACCAAAGTGTAGGCAGAAATCAGATGTTCTGTAGAAGGTGTAGGGTAATGCAGCAGCTATGCCCACTGCCAGACTTTCTTCACGGTAGTGTTTATTTAAACAGATAAATAAATAATACCTCTAAATCACCATTCTCACTGGGGAAAACACTGAGGAGACTCTGGGCTATGTTTAGGTTCATGTCTACAAACAGCTAGAGACAACACCAGGCTAAATGTCTTGCCTCAGGTCAGATGTGGTTTATTAATCCAATCTGAGTGGAACCCGAAGTACTTGACTTGCAGCACCTTTTCTGAATGCACTGCTTTATTTTTAAAAATGAATAACATAATCTGTTAAAAACCACCAAAAACCCCTCATGAAATATTTATCACAAACCAGCTTCAGATGTGGTACTTCAGATAAAGCACAGGCTAATTTTGCTATAATATTTGCTGAACTCCTTTTTGATAGGAGAGCTATCATCTGTCAGTCTAAGGGAAATGGTGGGATCTCATCAGAGCTGTATAGGAAGGGTTGGCGTCCTCTTACGGGTTCTGCATTTGTCCTTTGTTATCATCTGTGCAGAAAATGAGGTTTCTGGATTTTCTCGTTTTTAGGATGTCTGGAGAAATCACATGTCCTATTTATTGATATTGGTCTAGAGATAAACTCTATATCCAAGATGATGTAATAGGTCATAAATTTTTATTTAAAAAGCTGGTAAAATAAAATTCAAAGAGGAAGAGATTTTTCTGCATTGTTATCATTTACCCCCTCTACCCTAAAAAAATATGGAGCAGATTCCTTTGTTATGTATAAAATTTCTGTGTTTCTGTAAAGTGCCAGACTCTGTTGATTACAATAATAGTAGAAAATGAAACTTCCAAGTAAAAAATACCTGGAAATTCTTAGAACACCAAACTATATTACTTTAAAGTAAAATGGAGTAGAGTGAAACCTCAAGACTTAAAGCATTGTGTATGAATCTTTTCTTTCTCAGTGATTAAATTCTATCTAGTGCAGTGAAATTCTCAAAATTGAGAGGAGAAGCTATCAAAGAGTCTCAGCCATTTCTACATTCATGGATTGAATGAAAATATGTAAGTTGTCTAACTTCCTTTAATAGTGCTTCTTAGTCCACTGAATTTGGTATTTTAATAATGTTCATGTTCTGGATTTCTGCAAGTCATTGTTATAGTAGTGATCTGAACCCTCCCCAAGATTTTGGGGATAAGTGAAAGTGTTGTGAGCTTTATTTTTTTTTGAAATGCATGTCTTGAGGATTGGTGAAGATTATAAAATATTAAACATGAAATAAAATCTCATTTTAGTAATTAACTGGTTAACAGTACCTAACATTGTTTTAACAGAAAGTTACCTGAGAAAATTAATTTTTTTAAGTAACATTTCACCTTACCAGCAATTCTGCAAAGCTGGCCATATTATCTTGTTCTGAGTTGGAACCTAATCACTGTTTTGAATCACCATGAAGTCCTTTCCAAGAGGCTGTAGACTCACGGAACTGTTTCTAGGCCTTTGATCTTGAAATTTTAAAATAGAACTAAAATATGAAACAGTTGCATAATCTTCCCAGCTGTAGCAAACGCAGCAAAACCAAAAAAAACCCAAGCAAACTTACTTGGAATATTGTTCAATGAGCCAAGTGGATGCTGGCAAGCTTAAGTGGGTGAAAGGAACGTAGAGTTACACACCTGTCACAGGATATTTGTGGTACTGCTTGTAAAATGCCATTAGGTACCATCTTCTCTCTGAACTTCCATGCGAGGAGGCAAAGTGTTAAAACCATACACTGAAATTAGAGGCATCCAAGCTTTTTGTTTATTTATCAGAATCATGTATTGGGTCAAAAGATTTTGCCTCTAAGGTGAAAATTTTAAGTATGCAAGGAGCAAGGAGTCAGATTTTAATAAAGGCAAAATAAAGTTCACAGTATAACTGTGATGCAGTTTAGTATACTTGGACTTGATAGCTACAAAGATGATTTAAAGAGAGATAAAGAGAAAATACAGATAATAAAGTGGATGCCAGATCTTCAGACCTGACAAAATATTAGACATTTTTCTGGAATAGAATGGTCTTGTTACGGTACATACAGTAAACTAACATGTTCAGCTTCATAGAAGCGATTGTTGCAGAGAGGAATTAGGTGAGAAGTGCTGGTCAAGTTGCAAATGTACACTGAAATGCAAACTAAATGTTTATATCCCTTATGAGAAATGTTATAGTTGTTTTTTTATCTCTAGCCTTTAAGTAACTTTATGTAACTAGAAAATAATTATCTGATAACTATATTTTCTGCTTAAGCTTGTATTAGGATATCAAAATTCAAGAGAAGGAAGGCAAACTTGGAGGAGGCATCTTGCAAAATTGCATCTTGCTGGAGTTGGGAAGCTGTTAAGCTCGTACTCACTTTTACGCTGATGTAACTTCATCCTTAGAAAGGTAAATCCATTTTTAAATTGGATAACTTGTTGGTACATTAAACCAATTCACACTTCTAGGGACTGCATAATTACAACTTGTTGTATATGACACACTGCACTGGAATCATTTTAACAAAAGGTCAGATCCAGTTAAAAACAAAGTTCCAACTCACTTTTTGCACTCGACTGGTTACTTAGAATTTAATGAAATACGCAACCTTGGAAGAAAGAAAGAGGATGAAATATTGTAAAACTCTACCCAATAATAGGTTGTGACACATGGAATTTATGAATCTCATGACTTGTTCTTTGTTGATCAGAAGCTGATCATAGCATTTGAATTAATAAAAGTGCCGTTAAAGCCGTTCACAAATGATGCTTGGAAATAAGTGCAAGTAGGCTTTATTGATTTCTAGTGTCAGCTGGGCTTCAGAGAAATATACCATATGTTGAACATATGAAAATAGCAGGAACAACAACAAAAAAAAATCTCTCCTACTCTATCAGCTAATAAAGTTTTAAATGTTTGTAAAGAATTGTGTGGGCTCAGTGCATCACATCCATGTGTATTTCATAATATCCCATCAGTTAAATGAACCGCACAAATAATCAGTTAAAATCTGTTAGGTACATTTTTGCCTCAGAATTTATTTAAAGCACACTGTTACTATTTTATCAATATTTTTCTGGGTACTGAGTTAAGTATGTTTTCCATAGAAAAAGCAATGAAAATTAATTTTCTATCTATGCCTCTTCTCTGTAACATACCTGCCATGGACACATAACATTATAGTGGGAAAATAATCATAACCAGATTTGGTATGCCTTCATCTTCCAAAATTATTTTCAAAGCATTTTATGTGGCTCTTAAAAGTCTTCTGAATCGTATCATGTCAGTTTCTGGTCATAGGCCAAAGAACCTTTGGTTTCTTAGACTACAAGGTAGTATGGCAAAAATGTATCTCTGAGAAACCAAAGAAATAATGCATTGTAGATATACAGTGTGGAAAGAAAGACTTGATGTTGTTACACAGACCTTGAGTCATTAGGAGAGTGTTATGGGAATAATAAAAAAAAATTGTTTATTTGATATCTAATCCTTTGAAACTGAATGAATATGGACCTTGTTTCATTTTTTACAGCTTTAGGGCTAGTTGTCTCCTATAGCACTTGTTATGTTAAATCATACCCCACTGCCTGTAGGCAAAATGGCACTTGCCTTTTAGCTTTTTCTCAGATTGGAAGCTCCCAGTGTTCAGACCTTTTGCCTACTGTGTTCATATGTACATTGATCAGAATTACTCCACTGGTCAGTTCAGTAAAAGCTTTGAGAACCTGTAAATAGGTTTTTTTTAATGATTGAGAGTTTTCTGAATCATAAAGCTGTTTAATCTTAATAGAGGTGATACAACCTAATATAAGGAAGATGGTAACCTAGAAAATAAATTTCCTAAAACTTAGCATTTCCTTTCTAGCTGTTTTTCTCTAAAAACTCTTTACACTGGAACTTATCCTTGAGCAAGCCTGTGTACATTCAGACTGTTACTTCTTTTTTGGAGAATAACTTTTGAATATTTGAGATGAGTTGTCTTTGTTTGTTCCTAATAAGGTATATCACTTTGTAGAGAAGCAAGGGAACTGGACATCTCAGCATGGAGATTGTTTATTCATCTCTTACCTCCTCCGCCAAAATTTGTTTTATATTAAGCTTTTTCTTTTTTTTTTTTTTTTTCCATGAAGAGTCTGCAATTATGCTAGAATTTTATTTGGTAACTGCCTTGCATCATTCGACCACTGACATATATTAATACAGATCAGCATTCCTGATTTCCTGACTGTTGTGGGTTAGCCTTGGCTAGAAGCCAAATGCCCACCCTACTACTCACTCCCTCCTTTCTCTCATAGAAGTGGGACAAAATAGAAGGTGTGAAGACTTGTGGATCAGGACGATGACAGCTTAATAGCAAAAGCTGTGCATATAAGCAAGGGAAGAAGAGGAATGCATTTACCAATAGGCTGGCAGACATTTAGCCATTTTCTGGAAAGCAGGGCCTAAACATATGTAATGGTTGCTTGGGAAGACAAATGCTGCAACCACAAACATTCGTCCTTTCCCTTCCTTTCCCTGAGCTTTAATTGCTGAGCACAATGTCATATGGTTTAGGATATCCCTTTGGTCAGTTTGGGTCAGCTATTCCAGCCACTTCCTCCAATCCCTTACCTACCCCCAGCCTACTCTCTGGGGAGGTGGAGAAAAAGAGAAAGCACTGAAATGGCTTTACATCGGAGCGTTGTCAGCACTTTTGTAGCCACACATCCAAAGCACTGCACCACAGCATTGCTGTGAATCCAGCTCCCTCCCAGACAGAGCCAGTGCGCTGATGTTGACCAATATTATTTGCAAAGATGAAAGCAATTGTGAATTGTAAAGTACTTCTAATGATGAACCCTTTTATGGCAGCTGCTGCTAGATTAGGCTTTTGACATGAGAGAGAAAGCCTGGCTTGCCAGAGCTAGAGGGAAATAAGAATTGTGCTTATCAATAGACCTTACACATTTTCTGTTCCCTCCTTGTTAATAAGACTCATGTGTCAATTAAAATGATACATTTTAGAATATAATTTATTTACAAAATACTATATTTAGTTGCTAACAAACATGATGGTCTTGAAAGCAAAAAGAAATGAGACTGGCTAGGCTTTATACACTGGCTTTTCCCATTCATTTTGCAAATGCTAAAGGACTTCATCATATGAAATGTGCATTTATTGTGCTACTGTTATTTTAGTTGAAATATGTAATATTTGAAGCATATTTATTAATTTCTATTTTTTACAACACAACTATTATATAACGTTTATGGTTTAGAAAGCAATTATGTCAGTGCATAATATAGGGTGCATGCAATGAGGGGAGTGGTGAAGAACGTCTCAAAAAATGCATCCTCAGATTACTCCATACTTTAAAATAGAGTCTGTAATATCCATGCTAATCGGAGACAGAATATGTCTGCATACATTGATCCAAAGACTACGTGTGAGAGACCTTAGGTCTCTTAGCTGATTCAGCTGAGGAAGTTGTAGAGCTGCAACTACACAACCAAGATTTGTAACTGAGGTCTTATGGAAGGCAGATATTGCTCTGGTGGTGAGTGAGTGGTTCAAACAACTCATCCAAGAACTTCAGCAAATGTCCCATTAAGTGAATGAGAAGCCAGTCTGCTCTACCCATCTGGATGTTCTTTCTTGTTCTGCATTGTATGGGCACCCCCTACTTTTCAGGAACTACTGTTCTAGTCTTGCTAGACTGATATTTTTCAGAAATAGTCATGTGATATGTTTCCAGTTTTAGAATACTCAGGCAAGTAAAGGATGCTTGACAAATGTTTCTAAATTGGCTGAGTGTATTTCTGCTATTTCTATTAATGGAATGGATGCTTACAGATAAAGAAGTCTGAGTTTCTAGATCCTATGAAAAATAATGAATTTGCCACAAAAGGCAATAATAAGACCTTTCAAACAATTTTATCAGTTTGTAGAGAAAAATAAAATAATTAAAAAATCAACATAAACAAACAGAAAACCCAACAAAACAACAAAAAATCCACAAACTAATTCTTGCAACAGAACCCTATCACCAAAGCTGAAAAATGTAATTGCCTGAAAATTTCAAAATTTCATTTCTTAGAGGCTACAGTTTTCAGTGGAAATCAGCTAACTTGAAACATACTGTAGTTGTCAACTTAAACCAAAACAATCTCACCATAAATTCCAAGCAGGCTGTAGAAAAACATATGGTTTAGTAAATACAATAAAGCTTCATTGCTGAAATCATACACATAAACCAGATCTCCATCTGAACTAGTAACACAAATTATAAAGGCAGCCCTTGAATAGGCATCCCCCACTTTAATGAAACAAGTTTCAGTTGAAAACTAGAAGATTAAAGAACCACAACAAAAGTTTCCCAAAGTCATATCATTTATGACTACAACCAGTTTCCAGATGCAAAAATGTTCAGCTGTTTCTACTATGAGGTCACAATTCAAACCATGTCTCTCCCCAGTCCACAGAACTCCTTCAGTCTGACTTCTGTGTATAGAACTGCTTAAGTATTACAAGTCCAGTAACCTTTGTTTGGACTGGTCATACATAGGGGAAGTTAATATATAACAATTTACAGCATCAAGACTGTATCTTTCTTCTCAGATTTATTTCTTTCAGATCTGTTCTAATATTTTATATTTGATTTGCATTAAAGTTAACAAAATATGGTAAACAACAGCATTATAAACCTCTTAGTTATATGATATTAAATAAAACATTTGACATGCATTTCTAATTCTACTAGGAAAAACAAGCAAATAAAAAGAACCAAACAAAAACCCCTAGCTGAAGAGAGACCTTCATATTACTTGTCTTGAAGCAAAGGGACCTTGATTCTGAGTGTAACAGTGTCATAATTATTTTTAATATTCAGAAACAAGGAATAAAGAACATATGATTGGTTGTGTAAGGGTAAGTTAACTGGTCCTTTCTGGACAAATGGGAGTTCCCAAGCTGAGGAATAGCCCTGCCAAACATTCTATTCTCTCGTGGTTTGAACTTTGGAATATTTGATCACCCAGTATGCTCTAACTAACTTAAAAACAACAGATGTGATTGTATAGAGTAGTAAGACCTTGTGCTCCTTGATTTAGGAAATGCAAAGGAAAGGCATACAGGAGAAGGGAGCAAGAAGAAACCAGGATATGGAAAGAAAGCTCAAAGTAACAGTTACAGCCCACCAAAAGTGTGGCAAGGCATGACCAACATGTGGTCAACCTTTTAAGAAGAGTACAGACATCTGAAATATTTAGAAAGATTTTATGATACATCAGCTTCAGTGATTCGGCACTGGACTGAAAGACCCGAAAAGCCTGTTTAATCTTCCATTCTGCTGTCATGGTATGTCACAGAAAGAGTAACATTCTTCAAGATCAGGCATGATTGAAGAAAATATGGAGTTTATCATAGTCTGTTGCTTCATATTACTGAAGTTATAAGGTAAAACACAGCAAAACAGGATCTAATTAAGGCTGAAGAATGAGTATTTAACTTTAAATTATTAGTCTTTGCCACTTTATGTCAGAGAGCACTACTTAGAATGTGTATGTGTGCGTATGTGTAGGAATATCTATACTTGCTTTAGTATTTCACTTGCTTGTGTTTGCTCAGGTAAAGATGGCTATCTGACAACATAGTATTTGTTTCCCACGTACTTCATTTCCACAAAGCATTATTCAATAGCTTACTGCTGGTCTCCAAAATTTTAGTGCCTCTACTAGGAATTTTACCTTCTCCTTGCCAACCTGCCAAAATAAAGAATAGAATTAATATAGTAATGTCAATCCAATTTGACAAATCTTCATGTCAGCCTCAACTGTGATTGGCAAAAGGCCAAGCATTTGTCAGATGGATTTTGGCAGTGGATTAAAAATGAAATCTATTTATCTTACTTTTTTCCTTTTAATATCAAGCATATATTTTTCTCTACTTGGTGACACAGATTTAAACTACTAAGTGACATTTTGTAGGACTGCAGAATTCCATGAAAGATATCTTCTTAAAAACGTTTTGGCATGAAGAAAAGTAAAAATCAGGCTGAAATGAAAATATCAAGTTGAGTTTAAGTCTTAGTGTCTATTTCTCACTTAGTTGTCATATTGGTAAGCAATCCTTTTGTATTTGGATTTTAGGCACTTACAAATGACACTGCAGATTTTTAAAAGCTATCTGGGGTTTTATTTTGTTTTGTTATTTTATTTATTTATTTATTTATTTATTTTTATTATTTATTTTAGATGATGAAATAATGAAAAATGCTTACTTTTCAGGATACCCATTCTTAATTTACTGTAAACTTCTTGATGATTCAAAGAAGAAATAGGCTGCCCATTCACAGGGTAGTGTTCTCTTTTTGCATCAATTCCATGTTTCAGGTGATGGAGGAAATGTTTTATAAAGTTTCACAAATACATAATTTTAGTCCTTGACAACAGGGAAGGAAAAGGAGTTTGACTGTCAGGAATGTTATCTGCTCTAAAGAAAATAGCCAACTGATAAGTGCCTAAAAATTGGTCAATTAAAGTTGAATGGCCAATAAACAGTTATGGAATATGTTTCATTTTAGGACAATATGGAAGCACACAGGAACACTGTCAGTTGAGAGATTTATTTACTATTGTAGCAGAGATAACTGGAAATTAAATCTGTCACTGAAGTTGCTAAGCTATACTATACAAAAGCTGTTCTCACCTAATAAATTGTACAAAATAGAGCTAGAATGAAGTTTGAATCTCAAAAGGGTCATTTCCTCTAGCAAAATGGTATGATACTTGTTTTATAGCTAGTTGGCTCATATTCACTCAAAGCGTGAAGTCCAAGAGCTACCAGTACGTATTAAAAGCTGTCATTACTTCCCATATGGACTATTCAAGTCCCTTCTCCCAGCAATGAAGCAAAGAATACAATTTAGGATGGGCACTCTGAGCTCTCACCCATTCAAGTGTGATGAAAACAACTACAGATATTAATTTCTTTTTTTTTTTTATAAAATCTGGGACATTGCAAATGAAGACACAACAGTAATATGATTTATTTTAGCAAAAGTTTTACCATTACTTTCCTGAGATTGCAGAATTTCAATTGCTTTATGAAATTAGTGTTAATGACAATAGAGAATTGCTTTCCCATGTTAGGAACTGTGGAAGGCTGTTCATCTCAGAGCTTTTCTAGTTTCTTCTGAAAGTTTTGTCAGGTCTATTCTATTCCCACAAAGTGTTTCAGCTGTAATAAAAAACATTTTCTGAGGGAGATATATTTATTTATATATAACCTTTCCAGCTTTGCATTTTACTTCATGCACAATGATTGATTCAGCAGCAGGGGACAGAAGAAACACATTAAATTTTCAAACTTTTTTTCTTTTCCTTGCTTTGTTCAAAGGTCTCTTGAAGTCAGTTGGGAAACACTTTCAATTTAATTTTGGATCACGTTCATAATGTTCCCTCATCACCTTTAAGAAAAGTATTTGAAGCTGATAAAAATGTACCAGAAAATTCATGAGACAATTCTTTGCCTTATAATTTCTAGATTTTTTTTAAAAAAATAACACTTTGGATTTAGACATTCATGTGAGTTGCCAGATTGGGTAACTGGATACCACTTTGGATACAACTGTGTGTCTGGGGTGTTTGAAGTCTGTAGGGAAGAAAACAGAGATTCTGTTTGTTAAGATATGTGAAATAAGTGATACTTCAAAATTTTGCTTGAGCTTGAAGTACCAAAACAATAGCTTGAATCTGAGTTTCCCTTCTTCATATGCTGCCTGAAGGGTTTTGCTTATTCTTGGCCTAAACCTTTGAAGTGGAGGGAGTTCAGTGGAAGCAAACTACATGAGAAAGCTCCTTGCTTCTAAATTCAGTCTTAAAAGTATAAACATTTAATACAGAGAATTGTGGCTCCTTAGGCCTGTAATTTTAAAAGCACTCTTATTTCTGCACTGCTGCTAGGTGGCACTGGAGAGGGAGCCTCTTCAAGAACCTTCAAAGAGGAAGCAGCCAAGCAAAAAAATTTTGAAATGACAATTCTGTTCAGAACGTCTGTGGTCTAATGAAATCTAGATTGAGATACTTTGCTTCATACAGTCTCGTCCAATAATATCAGCTTTCAGTTAATGTACGTGCCTCTCAGGGGAGGTCATAATGGGAACACCAGCTGGATTTGGCAGTAGAGTACAAATAAGCATTTCCAAAGTGTAGTATTAAATAGTACCTTTACCTTACTTCCCTATAGATGGAAATTTTCAGGGTTAAAAAAAAAAATTAAGAAGACAGTAATAGAGTTGGCTTGTCAATTCAGATTTTACTGACTTCCATAGCTCTAAGAATTGCCATACCACAAATAACATTTAACATACTGAAAGTGCATCACTGTGCCCAGTGGATATTTATTCACATCACAGAGTTTGGCTCAGTTCACCACACTTGGCAGTCTTTAGTCAAAAAAGGCCAAGAACTGGCATAGCAAAAGGGTTGCAGGTCAAGACTTGCTCACTGGCAAAGTTTAGTGGGGAAGTCTGTGCAGTGCCTGTATTATACTATGCTCTCCTGTTGTCAGTCCTTTATTTTCATGAACACAAAAATCATCCCAAACGTAAAATATTTATTATGTGTGAATGTCTGTATTATATTTGATGGACTTTTTCTTGTAGATGCCAGATACTGAAGTTCTTATATGGTCCCAGTGAGGGGATCATTTACAAAGCAAGGTGCCACTTAATACAGCTGTTTTTCACGGCATTTCATGGGGGTTTCTTTTGTTGCTGTAGCTCAAATAGCACATGTAGTCTTTTACATGTCTAGCTGAAGCTAGGGAAATTTATATTAGAATTAGATACAATTCAACACATAAGCAGAATGTATATTTCTACTTTAGAGATATGTGATGTACCTGAAAGAAATTGTTTTATCTTACTGCTTAGAAAAGAATGCTTTAAGAAGAGCTTCACCAAAAGGATAGATCTAAAATTACCTCATTTGTGAAGATGGGGGGAGATTTTGTGTAAAATGTGTAATTTTCCAAGGCAAATACTAAACTCTTAAGGTGAATGACCAGATACATGTGCCATCAGCTGTAATGATACCTACAGCCTGATGATATAATTACTCTAGCTTGAAGAAATAACTCTTTTTACCAAATCTACAAACGTTACTAGGTAATGCAACACAAGAAACTGATTGGTCTTTGCTGTCATTGAAATTATCCTATGCCTTGCTGAAGACAAGATTGAAGGGGTTGTGTTTATCAGTAAGAGACATTTACATTGACACTGACTGACAATGTCCTATCGAGCTTCCCTGAAAAGTTCATTGTGACATTTATTCACACCTAATTAGCACCTCTTGGGATTAATATATCATTTTATCAAACTAATGCAACCTTAGTATAAAAAGATGTAAATTCAATATGATTACTACACGTACCTGGATATTTTAATTAATCTGCCTAAACTGAACATGCCATTCCAAATTTATAACTATCAAGCTTAAACTCTCTCTGGAATTCTCAGAATATTAATTGGCTATTTTACTAGTGAATGCTCTCCTTGTTGTTCAAGTAGTTCCTAGGAGCCCTGTTGACCCTGATGGCAGATAATGTAAGAGGAAAATCTGTATTTTAATACACTTATGGAGTAAATAATGCACCAGATTTAAGTATAAATAATATACTAATATTTAACTAATAGCTTGGGTAAATTGCAGAAAGAGCTTGTGATATATTTCATCAATTACTTCTTTATTTAAGGTTCTTTTCTTTACACTGGAACTTTTTACATAGTTGAGAAAGCTACAAAGAACATTGCTAACAGTTGTACTACAGAAATACAGCATTTTCAGAACTATTGAAAGCATACTTCCAAGTACAGCTCCAAAGAGATTTTTGGACTCAGCCTATTGTACCTTTACATCACTTGTACAAAGTACTCTTTGTATAAGAGATTCTTCTCAATTCTTCTCTTCAGTCCATTATTGCCCAGTTTTTTTCACTTGTGTCCCTTTCTTTTTATCCAGATTATATCAATAGATTAAAGAACTGTGTAGAAACTACTCTTTCTTCTTCATAAATATGTTATTTTTATGGAAGTTTTCTCTATTTCTGATCTGTTTTCAAATAACTAAAATTCTTGAGTGCCCCAAGGAAGCTTAAATATTCCTCTTATAAATCTTTTCTATTTTTATAAGATTTTTGTCAATAATATGATTTACGTAGGGAATAATTCACAGCCTGTTCGTATTCCATGAGCTTTATAAAACATAGGTTTTACGGGTAAAATAAAGTTTATAGGCAAAATGATGTCTGAGTTCCAGTATGGGTAACAGTTCTCAGGTCAACTGGTGCTATGTTCCCTTTCATCACAGTCTATGTCTACACTGAGAATTAGTCCAACACAATAGCTGCAGATCTTGCTTTAGAAGGTTAAGAAGCTTTAGAAGGTTAAGATGACTCTTCTGTTTCAGTCTTGCTTTGCTGAATGTCCATTGTCTATGAACTTGTGATTCAACAAACTGTCAGGATTATATTGGTTTCCTTCAGTTTTGTGATTAGCAAAATAAAAATTGAATTTTCAGTATTTGAAGCAAGTATCTCAAAAATGTAATTAAGAATGCCTGAAATGGAAAAGATGCTTGTTTCAAAGGTACTTCTTCAGTGCAGTGGAACAAGGAGAAGGCAGATTTAAGGAAAGCAGAATTTTTGATATAAAACAATGAAATGGTTTTTGGGGCTTTTTTGGGCATCTTTAGTTTCTATAAGAAAAGGCATTACCATTTGTAAGAGATGGTTTTTTGGAGGATGAGAGACGGTTTCTTGCAGGTTTCTTGGATCCAGAGTTTTGCCATGTTTAGGAGGACAGTGACCTGTCATATTAGATATTTTGTGGGCAGCATTACTTTGAGCTCCTGTTCTTGAAAAGATAGAGCTGAAAATAATACAGCATTTGAGAGGTATCAGGCTGCACAAGGGATATATGACAATGTACACTGAAAAGCAAACGTGTCCCTTCAGTGGAATTTCAGTGCATAACCACTACTATAACATTTAATTTTCCTACAGTGTTTCAGATTAGAGAAACTGCTTGGTTGGGTCCTGATTATAATATCTTACCAATGTGTCCTGAATGCCACCTCCAATATACTTGCATTTTCAACATAGAAGAGCAAGAGCAACAAAAATACATTTTATCTTGTTTTCTAGACAGCTGTTTGGTGGTGATGTATCATCTTCCATTAGGAGAGGATGTGTCTTTCATTCCAGTGTGAGAGTTTGACTCCTAATCTTTCTGCAATCATAATAAGAACAAACACCTTGTTTCTTACTCTTACCCTGTAATGTGGTGTTAGTGTATGAGGCTTGAGTGGTATGAAGTGTAATTTTTCTAATTGCTCACACTGTGAAAAAACATCTTTAGTACCCTTAAGCTATACATATAGGTAGCTTTTCTACAATTTAAACAGCTTTGTGTTTTCTGAAGTGCATATAAAACAGAGAAGAGCAGTCAGGAAAAGTACGTCATGAAGTCCAATTTCAGAGCCGGCCTATTTTGGAATAGCAGATGATAGTGAAAGAGCTATGGCAAAAAAATCCCCGCATTATTTCTGGACACAGTTTTCATTTTCTTTCATGGAAAGCAGTAAGCAGTAGTTAATATGGAACAAAGGCTGATAGAAATGAGCAGGAAGGGGGCAAATTTTGGCTTTATTGTTCTTGTAAGTTCATTTCAGTTTTCAGTTCAATAGACTTTACATTTGCAATGATGTACCTGAAAACTGAATTAATCTCTGGAAATCTGTCTGTTCTCTAATGCTTTAAGTTGTGGTCTAGAGATGCTTGGCTTTTTTAACTGAAACACAAGAAGCACAATTTAATTGCAATTTTATGCACAAAGAGCAATAATTTTCTTCCTGACTGACAGGTTCTAAATGGTTGTCACTTGTAAAGTACATAACTATCGCTTTCAGGTAGTTTTGTTTGAGTTATGTGAGCATTGCAGTTTCTTGTGAAAGTTGAAGAAAAAATCATACCTGCCTTAAAAAAGAAACAACATATAGTTCTATTATGGTGAGGGAAGGACCATAAAACTGAGTCACACTGCTAAGTTCATTTTATTGAGTGAACCAAGCAAGGGGCAGGTGATACCAAAGAAAGCTTTTCACATCACAGACATACATGAAAAAATTTCAAATTCTTTTTGCTGCCTTCAAATTGTAAACAAAAGTATATTGTACAAGCACATTTTATTGAAGCCTGTGTTCCCCAAGACCAATACCTTGGTTAATAAACCTGTGAATATGCTGTACTTCTGCAAAACTGAAGTATAGCAAAACGTTATTGTGAGCTGGTTATTTTTAAGAAAGAAAGTTCATGTCAATATTGTGTGAGGATTATAATTAAACTGTTCAGCTCCTTTCTCAGGTGTCTAGCTGAAAAATAAAAAGGAATGCTGGAAATTTCCTGATGCTTTCCACCTTCAAATTTTAACTTGGACAGTATTTTTTTCTACTTTGAAGACTGAAAGAAATGTAGAGAGACTAAGTAATTATTAAGAAGTAATAGAAGATGACTTGTAATATTTTTCTCCTGTTCTGTGGTTCTTTGCTCAGGTTGTATGAAAACGGTTGGGAAATGGCACAGTAAATTAAAGTCCTGGCACAGTGGATTAAAACCTGTGCAAGTAATTCTCCTTATGTGAACAATCACTTTGGCTTCTTCAGTCAAATAATGAGCCTATTTTAAAATTCACAGAAGCAAATCTTAGGGCTTCCAGCATTAGGCTAAAAATAATTGTTAGTGTGAAAAGAAAAGTTGAGAAAAATTGGTTTTCTGTATTGCAAACACATGACTTTTTTGGAAGTTAAATTTTGTAGCACATTTCTCATACTTCATAGTGTGCATTGTTGTGAAAGTTTTAGTTATCTGAGATTAGATGTCAGCCAGCATGGGGTCTTATTTTTATTACTCATTTTATCATGTAGGTAATCTGGAGATAATCCAGAGTAGAAGACCACTTGTAGGTGTTGTAGATGTATTGACACAGCCACAGTTTTGAAAAGGTCAACAGGATAACACAGAAAAAAGGTGTTATCTTCATTTGATGTGTGGAGTCAGGGGCACAGAAAAGGCAAGTTGAAGCCAAAATTTCAGCCATGATGCCAAAGTGATATATGTTCTAATTTTCTGGAATCAAGTGCTGTGGGTAAAGATATTTATAATATTGTGAGTGACTCTCTTAAACCTGTTTTTCATTTGAAATTATATCTTCTCTCATGGAACATACCATTTTCCACACATAATTTTATAATGTGAGTTCACAAAAATCTCTTTGAATTTTTTGTAAAGCAGAGATCAGATTCAGCAGTTAGATGTACCATAAAAATTCAGGTTATTTTGCATAAAAATGTAACACTAATTATTTAATTGTTATCTGGATCTGTCTTGAAGGACAAAACATTACAACTTTATTGTGTTCTGTGTTTCCAGGGATTAAAGTCTTTCCTGAATGCTTAGTTTTTCAAATTTGCCAATTTGAATTTACCTGTCATTCCCAAATCCAAAGAGCTGGGGGGTGTTGAACTTATGTTGAATTTATGTTGAATTTTTAACAGAGATTAATATTGTTTCATGTCCTGTGAGACGAATATCTGCGCAGCTGGTCTCTGTGTTACTTCTAGCATTTCTTGTCTCAGTCTCAGAGTTCAAATTTTTCGGAATTTCTGAATCTGTAAGGAAAGAGATTTCATGTGTCTACAAAACAGTTGTTTTTTTAGGAGTGAAGCTCTCTAACTAGTCTATTTTATTAAAAATAATTGGAATAAAAACCTGCCTTTCTTTATGTTAAGAAACCTGAACTGAATTTCCCAAATTATCTACATTTTTATAAGTTTTAGAAAAGAAATGGTTTATGCAACTGAGCTTGAAATCACTACTTTTTTGTATTTTCATCCCAAATTTAGAAGAAAGACAAGATAAATATGATGGGGACAAGAAGTTTTTATCTTCAACAACACTTGATTGCTTTTAGAAGCTGTTTGATTATTCTTGGCCTTGTGTCTTTTTAGTAAGTAGGTAATAAAATACATATGTACATTCATCTTGCAGACCGTGAGTTGGCATTTTGGATGTAATCTGTATGTTAAACACATAATCTGTGTTTGCTTGAAAAGATGAATGGCCTTGAAGCTGTTCACTGTCTTGAATTAAAATCCTGGAGAATATTTGCTGTGTAATTTTAAGTGTTAAACTTTAAAGTGGTTCATTTGAGCACTCACTGGAAGAATTCAAAGATCCTAAGACAGTCCTTGACAACACCCTCGGGACTCTTTTTATTGGTAGAATTACCTGGTGTAGAACCCACTGGCTGTGGATTTTCTCCTGCCTTCTGGTAGTCAAGTGAAAGTTTTAATGACATGAGAGTTATAATCCCATGGCAAAATACTGGATAAAAGTATCCCAAAGGGTTGTTTATCTTCTGCTCCTCAAACACAAAGCATTCAAAATTCACTCCACTTCTGTAAGGAAAATGTATTCCTCTTGCTGTTAAGATTCTTGCAAAGTTCTTGGCTTTGTGGCATCCTCTTTGAAAAGACAACAAAAGAAAAGGAAGCAATTATTATAATACACAACACAATCTGGCATCCAAACCTGGAGACATTCAGTATGTCAGTTGTCTTCTCATAAGCATATAGTGATGCCATTGACATTACAGCTAAATATAAAAAAGAATATAAAGAAACTTAAATGGTTTCCTTAAAAAAATTAATCTGGAACTGTTTCTTCTTCAAAACCATATCTCCTGCTGAAAAAAAGCAAGTTTCTTAAAATGTCAGGCCAGTGGACAATATTTTTTTCTATTCACAGGAGTTTTAAAAGCCCTGTTTTTTCCTTGCTTGTAAGAAAACTGCTTGTGAGTTGACATTATATTTTGGTTTTGCATCAAGTATATAACACGTCCTAACTTAAATAAAGTAAACTTGAGTTATTCCTCAGCTTTGAATGCTTTGTATTAACTGACCAACTTAGATTACAGAAATTTCATCATCGTATTTTTCCCATTCTCAGTGGTCTTCTGATAAAATGAAAACAAATAAGTCTTGCAGTGCCACATAGACTGGAGCAGTATTTTCCCAAAAAAAATTTAAATATTGCGGTTGTAACTGTTATTTTCTGGCTTTATAGTCATCAGAATGGCAGCATGATATTTACCTAACAGACACGTAAGTCACTATTCAGCAACAGTGTATTATGGAAAACTTGCAGATGCCAAAGCTGTTCTGTTTGTCAAGTTCTTGCCATTTTTCAGTGTCTGTTTTGGATTGAGCACTTTGCTTTCACCCAAGGTTAAGATAAATCTGCCTTTGTTCATTGTAAAAAAGAGATGCTCATGTTCATGTAAGACACTCTTAATGATTTAGGTTTGTGTGAAATATAAGCAGGAAGGGGTGAAAAGAACTTCCTCTTCCCCTGTGGCATTCCAGGATAACATCAGGTGAAGCAGCAATATGGATGTAACACACTAACTTAGTAGGATTTAAAGCCTCTGCCCTCCACATTCTTGTCTAGTGCCCCTTTGAACTCAAGACAAGCAAATAACCCCCCCTAGACAGTTAACAGGAATAGCCTCTGAGTCAGTAGGCCTGCTAAGCTTCTACTTTACTGCAGCTTTGAAAGAGGAAAAGACAAGAAGGCGCTCCATGAAAGACTATATTCTTTCAGCCACTCTAGTCAGAGAACAAAGAAAACCTCCTTTTTGTCTAATAAAGACTGAAGGGAAGAAAGAGACAATGTCGCTGTTAGAATTCTCTCACTAATTGCCCAGAAAGTAAGAAAAAACCCCAGACAGTCACAGTTAAGGGGATAAAAAAAAAATCTCAGGAAGATAATGAGAAGATAAAAAATATTTTATAATCATGCTCACTGAAGGAACCTGGCCCTCTGACATCTCCCAGTGTCTCCTGCACTATAAGGGAGAGTTAAGGGACAGCTTCATAGAAAGAAAACTGTTCTGTAATTGTATTTATTGAGAAAGTAAATACATTCCTGCACAGCCGAGGATGTTAGATAGGATGACATTTATCATGCCGTGATACTTTGTCTTTTCTACTGTAATTTTAGTTCCCTTCTTATATTTGAAGAGGAAAATTCCACCAATATTACAATATATTACAACTTCCACCATTCTTGCAATGGCACCTGCTGAATACTCTGGAAGAGACTTTCTGAATAAATGAGAACTCTTAAATGAGTTATATCAATATTTTGCTTTGGGGAAATGAATGTAATAAGAGCAATAAAATAACCTCAGATACACTTTGGGAGGCTTATATCAGCAGTATTCAGTTTTTATACAACAGTAAAAAACAATCTGCTTTCCAACGACTTCCCCTATTATCAGTCTGCAGTGATGACAGCTGGAGCCAGCTGAAATAGTTTCTTCTTAGTGTCCTGATCCAGCTGTAGTTCCAATCCAGTCAGTTTATGTAGGCTTCTGGATTTGTGTAAAGAAAACTAGGAGAGAAAAACAGAAAAGAATTTCATCAATCTCAATCCCAAGATTACACTTGAAGTTAATGGAGGTCACACAGAATATTAGGCAAGTGCTGGAAGGGACAGGTTTTATAAAGCAAGCATGAGCAAAGAGCTCTCCAGGCTTCGTATCATGAAGAACCATATCATTGACTGATCAAGGAGTCAATATTTTTTTATTTAAAATATCAAACACTTCTAAGGTTTGATCAAAATTCTTGCTTATGTTTCATCCCTTTGATCTCCTCCTCTAGGGAAATAAACTTCCACATTCAACATTTTAACTAAGTGCACATAGTCTTTTTACTTTAACCCTAAGAAACATATCTTCAAAACTGCAGACTGATTTCTTAGCAGTTGCATAACAGGTTGCCACACTAATGCAGAGAAAACTTTGTTATGTAAGTGGATATAGAGATCTACAAGTTAGCCCATTAACTTCAAGGATACTTTGTGACATCCCTAAAACATGGTCTATACAGAGATGGGAAAAACAGTGGAAAATTGATCAATAGGCCAGAAAAGACCTTTTTTATTATTATTTTCTTGCCTTTATTTAACTTCACCATAGTATAAATGGGTGAATTTTATTTGTTATAAAATTCCTGCTTCTGCCATAGTGATTATTTAGGTTTACTATCTGAGCCTTACTGCTTGATGAATCCAAAGTGAACAAAATATTTACTCTTGCTTATTCTGCATCCCTTGAAACCTTTCTAAAGAATTTTTACTGAGAAACATGAAGCTTGCTATGTGCAGTTTAGAACTGATTTTGGTGATAACAGCATTGGGCCATATGACCATGGGTAAGTTGTGTAACCGTGGGAATATACAACATCATTATGCACCTTTGACTTTTTCACCTGCCCTTGGCCTATGAATCCATCTCTCCCAGGCCTTCCTCTTCAAAACTTGGGGCAGGTTCACGTGGCCGCCATTAAAATAAAAAAAATTAGTCTTCCTTTAGAGTCCTTCTTTCCTCGTCCACTGGAGGTGGGATTTCATCTCAAGTTACACCCATCCAGTGTAGGGAAAGGAAGAATCAGTCCAATGACAGCTTGCTTAGATGTTCAAATGTCATGTCTCTAAATGTGGTTAACATATGAGTCCACAAGGTTATAAACTGAAGTCTCAACCACCAAGAGGGGATGATTCCCAGATTCCTAATATAACCAGGAATATTCTTCTAACAGATGGCACTATTCAGATATATGATTTTCAATCATAATGGACTTATGAAAAAAGATAGAGATATTTTTTAAAAGGACTAAAAGTACTACTGGAATATCCAGCATTCTACAGACAGGAAAATTCAAACTATAATGTCAATCAGTATATTGTGAAAATCTTTCCACTTAATGTTTTGAAGGTTTTCTGTACTGCAATACACTGCAATATTGTGTGTTCCATAGCTGTTATGTATAAGATTTTGCTGGCAATTAAATGTCATGGAGTTTTAATTTTGTAGTAGGGCAGCTATATTGAACTTGGATATGTGTTTATGTTACAGAAATCTATACATGTTTTTCCAAAGGAAATATGTAGTTTATGTTAATAAATGAATGCAAATTATTATTTTGAGAGGTAATTAAGAGCTCATAAAAATTCATGTGCTTATATAGAAATAAGTAGCCATTTGCCAGTGATTTTGCTTAAAATATATGATCAGATTAAGATAGGGAACAAACCTTTCACTGTAATTGCAACTTATTTTTCATATAACTGACTGCATTTACTATTTTCTCATATTTCATTTCTGACTCCCATTTTCAAATGTAAAAAGAACAGACTAGCTGTGTATGGCATTTTTAAAACTTTTTTCATTACCAAACCCTGTTTTAGTGTGGACATTATCTCTTTATAATTATGTTTTTAAAGACTATATGAAGCGGATTTGAGGAGTTTCTAAAAATCCCTGCGTGTTCTGTCCAGCCAAAGTTTGCTCCATTTTAAATCATTATATTTCAAGAGACTTCATGGCTGGAGAGAGAAAAAAAACCATTTTTAACAAATTATGAAAAGCATACACTCTACATGGCAATACTTGTATTTGTACAGATAAAACTGTATAAAAGCTTCTAGCAATGTACTTGGCACCAGCATAATAAAGAATAATTCTTACTCCAAACATTCTTCCAAAATTAAATTTTGCACTAAGGGACAATAATCCTTCTAGAATATGTGACTTGTAACTCCAATAAATCTATGTACTTTTCATTCTCAGGTCCTTGCCTGTATCACCAGAAACAGGTACTGTCTAAAAATGGGCCAATTTAAAAACACAACTAGATACTTATTTTTTGCTTTGCCTAACTTTGTGTGATGTTAATTTCTAAATATTAGTTCATTTTAACATAATGTTTTGTATGTAGCACATGCACAGCATATACTACAGCAGATGTCTGTAGAGCAAGAGTTTCTTCTGACTCTGTCTATAGAAATTCCATGTGTTTTTAAAAAAAGAGAATAAAATTTTGTAGTTTTTCTTCCAGTAGCAAGGACTCTTTGTTGTACTTTATGGGCAATCCCACATAAATATGGAAAAAATGGCAATTGCAGCTGGACTTAGCTTCCAGATGAATAGCTTAGCCAGCTGCAAAGTCATGACTTCATCTGGTTTCCAGGCTCTTGTGTATGACTGATTCTTGTCTGTAGAATGTTTTTTAATCCCTTAAACCATAAAAAAATAAAAAACCCACCCAAAACACCAGTATATCATCCCTGGATGAATACCTTGTTTGTTGCATACAATAGTTGTTATGTAGTATGTCTTAAATGAAAAGTAAATACCCCTTGACATATAAATAGAATTCTTGCAGACCTGATGGAAAATGAATTTGGAGAAATAACAGTATTAATCATGCCATGTGCAGAAAGGATTCCATTGAAAGAATTCTAATGTGTCCTGAAGTTTGTCTGGTAAATAAGTAAGAAGAAAAGGTATAGTAACAACAGTGTAAAAAATCAGGAAGTTATAATCTCTAGCTCCAGGAACCTGACTGTGCAGTGACCTTCATGATTGTAACTGAAATCAAAATGTCTTGCTTTGTTTTATCCACATGCAATGGCTTTTGTAGCAACAATGTAGACAGACTTGTAGACTTTATAAATAAGAAATATATGAATAATATAATTACTTGACTTTGACCAAGAAACTCAGAGTTAGGGCCACCAGTAAATGCTAAAAACCTGATTTTGTTTGTTATACTCATGTTTAAATAAGACAGCAATAAAGTTTATGGCCTGCAGGATAGGACCAATAGTCTAAGGTTGCATGTCTTTTTGAGTCCATCAGTCAGGAAATTATATACATTGTAAGAAAACTAGAAAAAGATTTCTCAAGATTTAAGGTTTACATTTCATGTCTTTTGTACTATTTCAAATGGATGACTTATTGCTGTTCAGTCTGAGAGAAAAAGAGGATAATGTACAATCCACAATATTGAAAAAATTGGACAGCTTGCCATTATGCAGAATTGATTATTAGCAGAAACTCTGCGCCACTAAAGTCAAGTGCATTCACAATCCAGAGCTGTGTTTTTGAGTGTTTCAATATTTTGTGGTGTTCAGACACACTAACTCTAGTCTATTACCTTAGAGAGTGTACCATGTGGTATCCCAAAGGATATATAATTCCAAAATTTAAATAATTATTTAAAAGCTTTTACTTTAGTATAGATTAATTGATGATATCCATACACAGAGTTCTGAGTAAGTATTTTGCAGTGCTGTAAACTTTGGCAATAAATTTATTATAATTTGTGGCATCATGAAACACTACAAGATTATTTTAAAAGAGCTGGAAAATGAGAATGTTGGAATTGTAGAATCAAAGAAGGTCAGTTCTTTCAATTTCTTAAGCTTTGAGTTAGGCTTACAAGTCCCATTATTATTAGTAGATCTGTGAAGCTGAGTCAAATTTCATCTCATTTACTGTGCACAAAACTGGGGAAATGCTCTGATAACCTGGCTTCTTTAGTCTCTACTTTATTATTTTATTTTAATCCTATAGAAGTAGAAAGAAATCAAGATGAGACAGTAAGCTTTTTTAACAGTGTTGATGTTGCAGGTTGATTTGCTGTCCCAAGCAACTCAGAAATGCTGCTGTAAAAATGCAAGTTATGTTTAATAAAGATTAATGCAAAGTTATCCTTCTGCTGAAATATTTAATACAACAAAACTGAATGGCACAGCATCTAGTGATTGGACCCTGAATTGCATGTGAAGTTAAGGATAGTTCTTATCTCATATGCACTTCGCAGTATAAGACAGCAATGCTGGTACATTAATTTTGAAGGGAGTAAGATAAAGGTTCTGGAACAGTGTGAAATGTTTAATTGAACATGTATCAAAAGCAAATTTTGCCATGAAGTCATGGACCCTGAAGAAATAATTGACAGTTTGAACTGTCACTTCATAAAATCCTTGTCAGAGGATTATACCCATACATGCTAATAGGCAAGAAACAGAGGTTAAGATCTGGTTGAAATGAAGAAAACATGATAAAAAAAAACCCCACAGGTTTTATTATTGAGAACAGGAGTAATTCAGGGTCTTTTTTCCCTTTCTGTCGCTGGACCGCTTGACCGCCCGGAGGCCAAGCAGGCGACTTATTGCGAGTGTCCTGATCCGCAGGACAGGCAGCAATGTCACAGCCGAGAATAGAGCGTTCTGCTCTGTACCTCCTGCGAGGGGCCGGCTGCAGCCCATGGGAATTGTAGCGAGCGGCGGGAGTAAGGGAGAGAGAGGGACTCAATGTAGCAGCATTCCGAGTCTTTATTCCCCGACCCCCGGGGTCGGAGGAACAGGGAGGCGAGGAGGAGGCGCTACAAAGAGCGCAGAGTTCCAGTACATTTTGTACAGGGGGTGGAGAAGGGAGGTACATAGGGTACACCAGTTAGGAAGTGACAAGGGGTGACAGGTAACCAATCAAGGGGATGAGAAGAAGGGACTAATTTAAACATACCAATGGGAAACATAGGAGAACAGAACTTTCCAGACATTAATTGAATAAGCTGTGGAGAAATAAATAAACATGAAGGGGTAAACCAATGAGCAATCAAGGGATATAGATGTTTCTGGATTGGGGGAGGAACTATCACATAGAGTGACATCCAGTGGGGTGTGGCTCACAGTTCGATGCCACCCATGGCATCCTCTTCAGACCTGCCCTCAGACCCACTGTCCTGGGTGGGGAAATCTACCCACTGGATGTCCTGGTTTATCCTCAGCCCAAAGCTGGGCTGGGCCACCGCAACACCTTTCTACTGAGATTCATCTCTCTAAGAGGAAAAAAATCTTTTGTGTAAGGATGCAGATAAAATTTCAGTAGAAATAACTTGAAAACTGACTTAGGCACAGCTATCAAATGACTTTATGCTGTATAATAGAATCAAAATAAACAAAATATCAATTTGTAAAGGTAACAGACTATTCTTTGTAACAGCATCAAACTTTCAAATAGGCCTCACTTCCACCTCAAAAATTGTTGGTACTGCTTCTATATACAGGCTTCCTTTTGATGCAGCTTATGGGTATGAATTATTGGTTTTGAAATCTTACATTGTAAAAAAGTGGCATGCAGAGATATTCCAAAACAGTTCTAAAAATATCTATTACCTTTTAGGATATTTCTACTTCTAGGGAGGCTTAGAGCCACAGATAAGCATTCCCAGTGTGAAAAGTGTAGATTTCTAGGAAGATAAAATTACTGAAAGACAACTGGGCCCCTGTCTGTGCTGCAACTGCTTCATTGCACCAACTGAAGTTTTGAATTGTCTTATTGAAAGAAATCAACTTTTAAAATTACATTCTGACATTTGTTGGTAAAGCAAGTGGATGATGAAGAAGCAATAACTTTTGGTGAAATTTAAAAAAAAATCAGTAATACTTTCAGATGACATGTTGAATTCCATCACTCTGAAAAGCTTACATTTAAAACTTTTTAAAACATATTTTTCATAGTGAAATTGTCCAATGCTTATTTTAGAAAGTTTTATATCATTGATACATGTTTAATTAGGGATTAGGAAGCTATAAGAGCAAGAAGTAGGAAACGATCTAAAGCCTCTTTGCAGAATGTAAGAAGTGATTTGTGAGAACTGCAGAATTAAGTGAAATATTTACTTTTATTTTTAATCTCCATGTGATACATAACCTATTTCTGAGGTTGAAAACTTATCCTTATGTCAAATAAATGTAGGAATCTCCATGCTGAAACAACAAATTATTAAGAAATGAATTAATTCTTTCAGAATGCAGGATAGAATGTTGATTACTTTGGCTATCATAGATGATGTCATGTGCCAGATGTGAACATCTTAAATTATCTTAATGATGCACTCAGTGTATATATGACAAATGCAAAGAATGAAGATTATTGGTATTTTAGCAAAAACCTCTGACTTCAGGAAATGTTGAGAAGAAACCTGTGAAACTGAGGTAAACACTGCCTTGCTTTCCTTTATGAAAAAGAAAATTGGTAATCAAGTTCTGAAAAAACCCCAGAGTCTCTAACCCACATGGAAGACTGTTGGCATTTAAGAGCCCTCTGGAATAAGCACTGTATCCTTTAAGTAATTTATTTTATCTACAGGACTCCATTTTCCTCTCATGCTTTTTAAAAAGCTCTGTCTGATTGACACTGAGTACCCTGTATTTGTGTTGGTTTTGCATGGTGTTGAATGCATGGTACGTCTCATTTCCTAATCACTCTTGGCAAAATGTACATTTTATAGTCACATCTCTGTTTTGTATGTGACAACACAAAAATTAGAAATACTCTTTTCTTGTGTACCTGCTCAGAAATGGGAGCAGACACATGAAGCAGTGGTAGCTCTTGCTAATAGGCCAACTGTAACACAGAGTGAGGCTCAAAGTAATGTCTGGCTACCTAATTAACCTCCCTTCACTATCCAAATTTGAAGCAAAAAGTAAAATTAACAAATGATTTAGGTCAGGTAAGCCTTATTAGTCTTTCAGTATAGGTCACGTACAGCTGGCTAATTGTGAGAAACACACTTTAATTGCTGTCAGTCTAGTTAGATGCTGTGTGATAAACCAACTTTTCTTTTAGTACACTTCCATACTTTAATGCCAGGCTATTTAAGCACCAGTTCCCATCATTTGCCCTTGTGTAATCAGACATTTCTGTCTCTGGATTAATTTAAAATTTTAAAAAGAAGCACAGTGGTAATCAACTCTACTGCAACAATCATATTATTAGAGCAAATTCTATTTCTGGTCAATATGTGCTGTAAAGTAAAGCTTTACAACCCCTTTCTATTTTTGCCAGCAGACCTCTGTTTCAGATAGAAGGAACACTTGCTGATCTAAGATGCAAATACTAAAGAATTGCTTCAAACCGGGTAGGCATGGAAGTGCTGTTTTTTCACTCCACATTGTCACTGGAAAGACAAAGGCGTAGCTGCAAGTGCTGTTGCAGCCAAAGTGAGGAGCAGTTTAAGGGATACAAGAACTAATAGCTTCACCCAAAACCTGTCAGGGAATGGAAATACATAATTAACAGATGGGTTAAGAGGGGTTAAACAGGCACATGTGCTAATAGATTTGATCTGATAAAGAAGATCAAGAGCAGGAACTGAAATCAAGGAGTTGGTATGGGCTGAGAGAGTCTTGTGGCCAGTAAGTCTTGTTTCTTAAGCGTTACAGATGTTTATTGTTAGCTTTCACCTTATGCTTGGCTTTTGGTATGATTTTCCTTTAAGTGGGAGCCTCATCCTGCCTTTATAGTTACAAAGAAAGCTAGAAATTAGATAATTAGGTTTTAAATCCCACCTGTTTTTGAAAGGAATCTAGGTGTGTCAGTGCCTCAGCTAAAGGTGCCGTCGAGCTCTCCTACTGCATCCACAAGCAGGTACAGCTAACGTAGCAACAATCTATTTGTATATATGTGTACATACGTATATGTGCGTGGCAGGGCACAGGCAAAGGCTCTAGCATGCTTTGTTTGGGCCTTGGCATCCTTGTCAAGCCTGACAAGGGGATTGCTAGCTGAAGCCAGTTTTAGTACATATCTCTTTTAATCTTTTCATAATAGAAGGGATAAAGACTGACAAGAGAATGCAACAATATGTGTGAAATTAATAGCTAGTTTTGTGATTTGGATATGAGTCAGCAAATTGGTCAATATTTGTGATACTGTTTACTTTCCTGGTGCATATCTGTGTGCCTCTAGGGTGACCGTTGAGTGCTGGCTTTTTAATCTGGTGTGGGTTTGCTGCCTGTAGGAAGCTGCTGCTAGTTTGTGTTCAATTCAGGTGCAGCCTGTCCTTGCTGAAGACAGGCTCTTCTTCCTTTTTTCCTTTGGTCTTGCTTTGTTGCCTTAGTCTTAAATATGGAAATATGTATTTTTCTTTGAAAAGGGCAAGCATAATACTTTACTAGTTTAGTAGATATGTAAACACTTTACTATTAACAAAATGGCCTTCATATTTCTGCAAACGTAAGATGTTAAATGTGGGCACAGAACTATTTTTCTTTTTCATGCATGTATCTTACTGAGAAAAATTCTCCTCTTTTAGTGCTAGTTTGACTACTATATATGTAAAAATCCCCTGTATCTCCTCATAAGTTATACTTTATCTCAGCTAAGCGAACAAAAATCTACCTGTTTTACTGGAGAAATTTTGTGGTTGTTTAGAATCAATTAGAAGTATCTTGTGGTTTTTATCTTTCTTATGAGTTAATAATATATTTTTGGTAACTTACATTATCATGTTCTGACAATAGTAGAGTAGTTATCGGTCAACTATATATAAACATTGAGATTGCTGTTAAAAGGTCTTGTCCCCTTGAAATCTGATAAGCAAGTACAGTTATGGAATTAAGATACCTGAAATAAGATACTGTGCAGACACTTTACTCCTATTCTAGCATCATACACATAATACTTGTCTAGGTAAATATTTCAAAGTGAAGTTTAAACTTCTTAAAAGGAAGATAAGTTAAGTATGTGCTTTGAAGGGTATTGAAGCCTTAGTTTGTTGAAGATTTATCCCAATTCTAAAGTAGGACACATTTCACATGATTAGAGAATGGTAAGATGCAGAATTTGTCTTCCACCTGGTATTTTGTCCCTTATTACCTACTGTATCACACCAATTGCATTTTTAAAAGATATGTTAGATACAAAGTTACTTATTTACAGTTCTATTCCTCCCAAGTGAATGTAATGTTCTGCAGAACTGGGTATATTGTCACTGTCAGTTTCTAATTTGATCACATAATAAATTAATTTATCCCTACAGTTGTTAAAATAAGACAAATTTACAAAGATATTTTAGCCTGGAATATACCATTAAACCTGTCTCATGGCTTTATTGCTTAAAAATATCTTTCAAGTGGACAGTTAAAAATGAAGTTGTCCTTTTTGTTTTCATTTAGAATTAAAAATATGTATTCTGTCTGTGAGTGGAGTCTTCAGCAGCTCACAGTGATAGGCTAATACTCTGGGACAGATAATACACTTGAAAATGTCAACCATAATGGAAAAAAGAAAAGAAAAAAAAGCAAAAGTTGACCAGAGGTGCTGTGAGGGGTCTTATCCTCTCCAAGTTCTTCTACAGCAGCGAGACCTGAGGTAGGAGCATCACACTGCTCTCGGTAGTCTGTTCTGTCACTGAGCTGCCATTCCTTGGTCATAAACCTCCATATAAACAGCGTAATGTCAGTTCTTTTTGCCAGCCTAAGATAACAGTTTTTTATTACTGGAGCTCTGCTGGAATGCTTTTCTTTCCTTCTTCCTTAACAGTCTGAAATGTTACAGGATCTAGTTTAAAAATTAAAGTTTTGCAGCAGGGGATACCACCTGGGTCTCCCTGCTTCTTCTGGCAAAGCCTTTCTCACTCAGCTGTTTAAAAGGTTCAAAAATACTTCCCCCCCTCCCCCCCCATTGCTTGTCAATCAGAGGCACAAGAGATTAGTAAACAGCAACTTCTTCCATCAAAATTGGAGTTTGAATCTCACATTGGTTACTAAAGTTTTCAAACCTGTATTGTAAATAGTAGCAAGTTTCTTGATAATTAAACCTGCAGTAATACAGAAAAATAGTTCAAAACACTGTTACAAACTTCTCTAACTTTTCAGTACATGTCTTCATTATCTGATGTCAGGAGAAAGTTAGTCTGCATTACAGTGAATAACTGATTCCTTGGTCCAGCTGGACTCTCTTGTGTTAGTGAAAACGTAGTTTGCCAGAAAATTTGAGAAATGAGAAGCCTTGGGAAGCTTTCTTGTGCATGTGACTGTGTTTGTGTAAGTGTCCTGTGTCATGCCCTGCTGGCCTTTGAAACAAGGCCACGCTTCTTTTCAAAAGGAATCATGAGAGGTGAAATCTCACAAAGGCCAATCCATTTATAATCCAAATGTGTGCTTAGTACAGGTTATAATGTCTAAAATCTTGGCCACAATGTCACATTTCAGCCTTATGTCTCTTGAGGACAGGTCATCAGTCCACTGACCTGAACTGAAACTATAGTTTTGGGTGCAGACAGGAAGTTAATCTCTGACAGTTGTTTTAGAGAAAAAAGGATAATATCTGCTTTGATGAGTGACAATCAGGAGATTTAAGTAAAAATTGACACAATGGAAATGTTCTTTACCCATTAAAATATTGAAACAGAAATGTTTAGGTACCATGCAACTCTTGCCCATCTTGTTACTAATACAACTGTCTGAATAGTGTTAATCAAATATTGCTTTTAAAATTCTTAGACATTTTACAAACTGCATAAAGCAAGCATTGTGAAATAAAAATGATATTGCACAAATACTTTATTGTTCATCACTGTAATTTATGTGGCTTAGTTTCAATTTATTTCAGAAAGCATGTTTTTTTACTTTTAACAACTTTGGCTACATACAAGGTCTTTCAGATTTTGAGGGTATCTCTTTAAATCTAACTTTACTCATTTGTCTGTTTGCAAACCAGTGAGGACAACAGAGTATTGCTATTGATCACTTCAATTTATGTTTAAGGACTTCATTTAAATTAAATAGTCTTTCCTCAATACAGACAATTCTTGTGTCTGTTATATGAGTGGGTAGAGAAGATGTATAATGGTTTCATTGGTGTAGGCATTGACAAAATGTAATTTTTGTTTTCTTTTAAGTTCTTATTATCTGTAATTTGTGAGCCCATAAAAATTTGTTCAAAATTATATCACTAGAGTATAGTCCACTAAGTCAAAATTGAGCCTGGATTGATCATAGGATATAACATCAATTTGCAGAGAAAGGTTTTAAAATGTATGATTAAGCTTACTGAACTTTGTGTTTGCAAATGTAAAATCTTTTCCTACCTTCAATGCACACATACACACACACACAAAATAAATAGAATACATGCAAAACAGATGAATAAGAATTGAACAGGCCTATCTGATGTCCGTTACCCCTTCCAAACCAAAACTTTGAATTCGCTTGCCAAACAATTGTTGGGGTGTGTTCAGAAAATTGAAATTAAGTTTTGGTCTACAACAAATAGTGTATTTTTTTCTTCCTCGTCTTTATAGGAAAGCTATTGCACTAAACTGAACATAGGTTAGGAGGTACCACTCTATAACTGCTGTAAAAGTAACAGAAAAATGTTTGACTAACTTTGTTTATATGCAGAACTAGAGTGCGTATGTGAAATAGCTAAAATTCATTGTAGATACAGTAACTTATGTAATTAGTTGACCCTTGCATACAGATATAGTTTGGATGCATGTATTGTAGGATAGAGAGAGCAGCAGGTTCAGTAGATTTTCTCATCTATCTCCTTACTTTTTTCCTATAAATGGAGAAAACGTTCCTACACTATAGCTGGCAAATAACATTCAGTAGGTTCACCACTTTTATCAAGTTAGGGAAACAACATGCTTCTAGTGAATTTTACAGTATGTGCACATAACCTGCTTTTCTGTTAATCTGGGACAGGAAAGGTAATCAGAATTCAAATTTGCCAAAACTCGCTGTTGGGACTTGCACTTAAAAGCCCTAAAACTTCCATACACCTACACTGTTCTGCCTTTAAAATGGTTGGCAAGTTTAATCACCAACTAGAATCGATTTTGCAGCTCAAATGGGACCAACGCATGGCTGCAACTTCTTGTCAGATGTCCCTGTGAGCTAAGCCTCTGTAGCTCTAAGTTTTAGCAGAGTGGAAAAGACCCAAATGCGTGTGAAGGAAATGTCTCCAAGTTGTTCTTTCCCAACCACACATAATTCAAATAGTTCAATTGTAAATAAAAAGACATGGTTAGCTCAGTTCCTCAGTCTGTGCAATATGTGGCAATAACAAAATTATCAGGCGTGTTGATCTGATTATAGCAAATTATAGATTTCCCGTAACAGCTTGTTCTGTGCTTGTTTACTGTACTTCCCATTTTTTTAAAGAGGATGGAGCTCATTGAAAATGGTACAGCCTTCCAGGAAAGTACAGCTTACTTGAGATATGATAAACTTTGTTAGCTTTAGACTATTTGAGGTCATTATTAATTGTTCCTTGGGTAGTTTACAGAAAGAGCTGGAAGCATAAACAGTAGCATTTTCCAGTAGCTTTTAGCAGTTGGCTTTTCTAACATGCTTTTTCATCCTTTTCCCCCAAATGAACCAAAGAGAATAGTATTTGGACAAGCCCTGATAAATCAATAACTTAGTGCAGTTAGTTACACTTATTTAGTGCAGTTAATATTAAGAGCTTGTAGGAGTTTCTTTGTATTTACTTCTTTATTCCCCCATCAGCCATTAAAGAACATTCTCATTTTCCACATGGAAGCTTCAGGAGCAATTTCACAGCGCAAACCCAACAAACTGAACACCACAAGATTAACTGACTATACTTCCTTGCATTGCTAGTTTGGCTCTGCCTGTAGGATTTAAATTTGCACTACCCTTCTGAACAAACATAAACAATTTAACTACATCCCAAATGCTTCATAGAGAAAGTCTGTTCAATTTCTTCCATTTCTAGATTGCACATTCAAAGTAATTTCTCCTAAATTAAATGTTACTTGGTTGTATTAGAATAATCAGGACAACTTCAGATTTTAATAAAGTTATTTTAGACTAAAACAATTGAGATGGGTTTAAAAGCCCCCAAACCAACTAAAAAGTCTCAAGGCACAGGGAATGGAGGTAGTATTTTAAACACATAATCATATCCAAGCATCCTACATTTTTCAGCCCTGCTAGAGTATAAACTGGTTTGTAACTTTTATCAGATGGTCCAGATAAATAGAAACTTTTTTTTTTCCAGAGACTATTTTTATATTTAGTACAACTGATCAAAGACAGAAGAGCTACTCAACCTTCATTTTGTGAGATAACAGCCTGACTCACAATTACCTTTTCAAAGCACCTGTCCTCATGTTCCTATTCCTTAGTCTTTCTCTTTATGTGGACCAAATGGGCTTAAATACAACTGTATTGCCCGAATTATTTAAAATCACATTTTACTATTTGAGTGGGACTGGAGAGTTATATCCTCTAATGGCCATTTTATTTGTTTCCAGGTTTTCCATGAATTTACCAATCTCTTCCTTGAACTACATGTTTTTCTAATCCACATATCAAGGCTTCTTTTTCTAAGTTAACTATTGTGACTTTTAACATTGCATTAGTATTTTTTTGTTTCTACTGTGCTACTTTGATATTGGAAGGATTTAGTTCAAAAGAATGCTATGAAGCCTTTATTAGGGGAATGTGATACCCAGGTCCTGGGAATTCAGCCAGGGGGAATCAATTGGTGATATATTCAAAGGGGAAAGCGTAATGCAATACCTTTGAATTCACAAACACCACAGTGGACTCCTGAGAAGTAGAGAGCCTGGGCCTAGTCTTGGTGGTTGTGTTCAGTAAATTCTTGCTTAAGACTTGAATGCTGTTTGTATTAGGTTGGCTCCAAGGGTGATAAACCATGCTGTATTGTGGCTTCAAGGCAAGGCTTTCAAACATTTGTTGTGCATCCATGTATCCCATCTAATGGTAGTAGGGCAAGTGTGAGACCAGGGAACAACGTGTGTAGTGTGGGCATGACATGTATAAGCAGAGAATGCTCCATGTTGCTTGGCTGGCAGGAGCAGGATGTGTTGAAAAAGTCAGTGTGTGACTTGCAAAATGTTCTTGAGTATGAAGAAGAGTGAAATGTATTGAAAGGCCAATTCTTAATACAGCATATTGCCAGAAATGTAATGGTTATCCTATATAATTCAGTATCCACATTTCAATGAATTACATTTAAATGACATCTTAGAAAGGATATAGTCTAATCAAAGGATCAAGAAGTAATAATCCTGCAGCAATGTTTTAACTGACTAAACAGCTTGATGTAGCTAAACTTATTAGTAACCTGATAAGCATGTAGGTAACTAATTGTAGGTACTTAATTATGAAATGTAAACATTAGAATTTGTGTCATAGTTATCTTTTAAACTGCGGGGATTTCTCTCGTCAATGTGGGACTGAGTGGAAGGGAAAAAACCCTCTATAATCCACTATCTGTATTTGTGTATAATTTTATCTGATTTAATCTTGTACTAAACACTGGTATTGCTTATGTTGAAATCTAGTTACTTAAAAACACTTTCTTACACAGCTGTAGCAAATACATATCAAAGTTGTCCACTTTCCCTAGGAGCTCCTTTGTTTTTGCAGTCCACTCATATCTGGGATGCTCCTGGTTGTGCCCTCTGTTTCACCACAGCTGGCTGTAGGTTAGGAAGAAAGTGTTTGGGTTTTTTATTTTACCTCAGCTGTGATTTCTTTTCTTATCTAACAAAAGTGTCTGGGTACATGCAGAAACCATGATAATGAAAGACTGCATATTATCAGTTTGAGCCTGTTACATGTGATTACCCCTGACAGCATTAGCTTCCTCTGTCATTTTCCATGGTACTCAGTGTCTCCAAATGTCTCACAGTTCCTATCCACAGGCATTCCAAGTTCTGGTTTGGTTTTAAAAAAACAGAAATATTCTTAAAGGAAAGCTCTGAAATAACAAAGTTGTTTGACTCATACTTTTTGTGCTTTCTGCTCTTGATAGCTCAGCTGCATCTCTGAAATTTATTCTGTTATCTGGATTGCTTTACTGGCATCTGGAGAGAACACTGACATATAGTGCAATGGAATCAGGTTCCTATGACTCATAGTGGAAATATGTATAAGTTTGTTTTAATGTTGATACTGGTTGTTAAATAATGTTGTTTGAATTTTACATGCAACTGTATCATTCAAGAATATTTACTAAAGCCTTACACTAATACCATCTATTTATATATTTGCTAGATGTCTAGAAGAGCTACATTTGGATAATTAAGCATCATAGCCAACAGTACAAAATAGAGCATGTTGAGTCACTTTGCACTGATGTTTCTAAGGAACAAGTCAAAAGAGAATACGCTTTCAGGAGTGGACTGAACTGTTTGTTTCCCACAGGAGTTGTGATTCAAAAGTGCTTAGAGGACTTTAGTTCTCTGTATTAGAGAAATAGAATAGAAGCTGATCATTAGAGGTGTTATCCAAAGTTCCTAAAGTACAGCCATAAAAGTTTTAGTAGTTCAATAATTATTGTATAATGCTGATTCATTAAATTATGCCTAATGAAAGGTTAAAAAGGTCGATTCTGTGGGAATTATAATGGAAAAGCATAAACTAGATATTAGTCCTATGTAGTAGCAGTGTACATAATTCTGTGCTGTAGTGAAAATGTGACTATCAAAGGAGGGGGGAGGAGGGAGTGTATATAATGAACAGCTGAATCAGAATTATAATTTTTGTTTTGAGAAACCGTGGATTCTATGAAGAAGCACCTGTAAGTTTCTGTAGGCTTACATACTGCAGGCTGGTTGCATCTTTAATGGGAATATCTGACCTACCTGTCAAAAGTATTGCATCCTGGAAAGGCTCCCTGTGCCCACACTTAAAGCACAGGGATGAGGAATTCAACTACTAAAGCCAAATATAGACCATACAGATAAATGCAATAGTGTCTGAGTTCTAGTGATGTATCATTCAGCAGGGAAGCAGATCTACTTTCAGGAAGATACAGCAACATGTGAATGTTCAATTCTGATGTAGCTTGCCAAGAATGTAAATATTTTTATATGGTGATATACAATATTAGATCATTCCCTGGATTCTTTCTCCAAGCATTTTGCACAAAAAATACACAGTTTTCATGCACTCATACTGAGATGAACCCTATTTTCCATGTTCCAGGTACTGGCATTGAAGGGAGATATAACAAAATATTTTGTACTAAGTGTCATGTGTTGAAGACTAGGCCACTGACATGTAAGTGAGACATACCCAATTCCTTTGTATGTTTTTTATCCTAAAACATTACACCCACATGTTCCTTCCTCCTGAGAAATTAAGTGTTCAAATTCTGAGATGCATTGTCATATACCTCTCCAAGTGTTTTGTGATTTTCAAGGATGGATTGTAAAACATTGACCCATGGGTGCACTGCCTGATTCTCTGGGAGATGAGAGTATTGTTGCTGTGCTTCCCCCATTGTAAATGCAGTGTAAAAAGCACATTGTGAATAAAACAGTGAAGGCAACTGTGCTTAAATGTCAGATAAGCAGATATAATCAGTTTAATAAATCATTTTATTGCCTTATATTTTGCATTATGTTAATGCAAAATAATCACAACCTGTAGGAGTCATAACCCTTCAGAATAATCTTAGTGTCTTGACTTCTGAAGATGTGTGTCCCATTGATGTGTGGGACTGTAAATACCTAAGAAGTTATACAAAAGCTGGAGAGGAAAATGGGGGTCACTGTGAATAGAGGCAGAGATAGCAAGTGCTTATTTGATAGATGACCAGGGAAATGCTGGAATACGCAGTAAATGAGGCTTGGAGGGCAAAGGTGTATTGGGTGGGAGGGAGGACCCTTCAGGAGTGCACAGACAGCCCCCAGATTTTGAAATGTGAACCTGGAAGTCCCCTTTACCACGGCTATCTTAACATCAGTCTGACTATGGGTCTTGGTTGGAAAGACAGGTGT
>VXAZ01002799.1:2709-35306 GCA_013399875.1 Gymnorhina tibicen | reverse complement strand
CTGGGGCACAAAGAGTATCAGCTTCNCTGGGGCACAAAGAGTATCAGCTCCTGCATCGTTTCTTCTGGGGCACAAAGAGTATCAGCTCCTACATCGTTTCTTCTGGGGCACAATGAAGATCAGCTCCTACATCGTTTCTCCTGGGGCACAACAAAGATCAGCTCCTACATAATTTCACTTCTTGGATGTCAATCGTAGAATCCCAGAACCGTAGAATTTGGGTTGGAAAGGACCTTAAAGACCATCTCGTTCTGGCCGTGGGCAGGGTCACCTTTCTCTAGAAGGTTCCAGAGCTTTGTTAGTTCAGTACTGATTAATCTTTTGATGAGGATTGCTGTTCAGTTAAATGTTGGCTCGGTGTGTGACCATCCTGAGTTTTGAAGTGTCGCTCCATAACTCTCCCGTCTTTCTCCAGCAGGTTCCTTAGGAATCACTGATTGGTTTGGGATGGAAAGGACCCTAAAGACCATCTCGTTCCAGCCGTGGGCAGGGACTCCTTTCTCTAGAAGGTTCCAGAGCATTGTTAATTCAGTATTTTGGTGAAAATTGCAGTTTAAATCAGTGTTGGCTCAATGCGTGACCATCATAACGAGCAGTGTTGAAGGGCACTGTCATTCCATAACTCCCAGCCTTCCTCCAGTAGGTTCCTTAGGAATCACAGATTGGTTTGGGTGGAAAAGACCTTAAAAGCCACCCAGTTCCAACCCCCTCCATGGGCAGGGAACCGTGGGAAGAGACAGTGGGCAGAGACAGCTACAGGTGATCTGCTAACGAGCAGCCACGTCTTGGGATGAAATCTGTCTTGGGATGAAATCTCTTTTGGGATGAAGTCTGTCTTGGAATAAAATCTGTTTTGGGATGAAGTCTGTCTTGGGATGAAATCTGCCTTGGAATGGAATCTGTCTTGGGTTGCTCACAAGCAGCTGACAGCGGTGATAAATTCACCAGCCTTGTGAGAACATTCACCATCACAGGCATTTTCTCATGAGGATTTGAAGTTCATGCTTTGGGGAAGATCTTAAATTTCCCAACTCCGTGTGTGCTCCTAAATAGATTCTGAACAGCTGCGAGGCCCTTAATCCAAAATAGAAACTCGCTTCCCTTGCCGTCCTTCCGGGGTTTCTTTTCCAGGATTTCTCCAAATGTAATCGGGAGCACGGGGTGACCCCATCCTTGGAGGGTAGGACATCACAGTTGGGCTCCTCAGCCCAGGGATGTCCCCGACCCTGAGCCACTCAGGGGACTTCCACCTCCTGAGAAGGTGCTCAAACACCGTTTCTCACTTCTAAACATTTCCAGCTTCTCAGGTATTGTGCTTTTCCAAAGTGGGGTGTTTTAGGATTGATGTGGCTTTCGGGATAATTGTTCCAGATGGGACAGTGGGGTGTAGAGGGAATGTGTAAAGATGATTTATCCCTTGCAGATCAGAGTCAGAGAGTTTGGGCTGATCCTCCCTCCCTGCTGGCTCGGGCAAGCTGCAGTCAAATTTTATAGCAAACCTACATTAAAATGCCTTTGCAGTTAGGGTTAATTAAAACAGTTTTCGAGGGGCACATTTGAAGTCGCTTTGGGCTCTTTGCACGTGGAATATTGCAGGGTTGGTCAGTGGAATTGGCTGGAGCTGAGCAGCTCCGATCTCAAGGAATCGTGGAATGGTTTGGATGGGAAGGGACCTTAAAGCCCATCCAGTGCCACCCCATCCACGGGCAGGGACAGCTCCCACTGTCCCAGGCTGCTCCCAGCCCCAGTGTCCAGCCTGGCCTTGGGCACTGCCAGGGATCCAGGGGCAGCCACAGCTGCTCTGGGCACCCTGTGCCAGGGCCTGCCCACCCTCCCAGGGAAGAGGGAAGAACTTCCTCCTCTTCATCCCTGTCCAGTCCCATCCTGTGCAAAACTCCAAAGGCACGACCGTGGATGATTCCTGCTGGCTTCGGTTTGTGCTTTTCCTGTTATCCAAAACCTAAGTGTGAACAGTCACGTCCGTAATTTCTCTTTTTATTTCTTTGTTACTCCTTTTGAGTGGTAACTTCGGATAAAAGCAATAAAATAAAATAAAAGCTCCTCCAGCCATGTTTGCTCTTGTCCCGCAGCAGTCGTCACTTGAGTGATCACTGCGAAGATGAGCGATGGGTTCAATCTCAAAGCTCTTCTGGCATCTGAGACTATTAAAAAGCAGAGTCTGACAAGTGTCCCCTGTGCCCCTGGAGGTGCCTGTGTCTGGCTTGAAGGATGTTCTCCATCCCAAGGTTTTAATGGAAGGTGGAGCAAGGGAGCTGATTAATAACCCTGCTTTGCTTCCCAGAAATGAGGCGGTTGAGGGACAGGACTGAATCCCGGTGTTCCGTTCATTAATCTCTTCTTGTTAGAGCCAAGGGGCTGCTCTATGATTGGGCTGCTCTGGGAAAGCTTTGGAAATGGGAACGGGATGATTTATGCTCCTGATTCCGTGGCATTGGCTTGGAAATAGGAAAACTTTTGGAAGGACGAGTGTTCAAGGCGAAGCCCACCTGACGTGACATCGCTTTGTCCATTGGTACCTCTGATCAGTCGTGGAGACAAAAGGCAAAATCCTCCTTCCATATTGCCAAGCCACCCCTAATCCTCATCTTTGTGGAGCTTTAGGAGCTGTCGGAGGGTTCCTGTAGGGTAAAAACCGGGATAGTTGGGTGATAATGGGCGATACCACCGAAAAATCTGTGCTTGGTGTGTATTTTCCCTCCTTTCTCCCTTCTTGCCATCACACCTGGCCTCATCCCAAGAAAACATTTTGGTTCCTCCAGCGCCTGCAGGAGCCACGCAACTCAACCGCGGGCAGACGCTCCCCCTCGAGCCTTTGGTGGCGCTGAGTTGTGGCCTCACAAACCGGGTCCCCTCGGCGCCGAGAGGCCGTGAGGAGAGCGGGGATGAAGCTGTAACTGCGGAGGGTGAAAATGAAGTGAAGTTGGGCAGAACCAACCTCAAAAGGCGCCCTCGGATGCGTGCGGGCGTCGGCTTCGTGAGCGTTCCCAAGGAAAAGCTGCTGAGTGCCATGGAAGGACCAAGGTCCTCTCCAACATGGATCCGTTCAAGCCCCCTCAGCGGTTTTGGGTTTGGTTTAAAGAATGGATTAGGAGAAAAACGAACGACCCAAGTATGAAATTTCGGCCAGATTAGCCTGGGAGGAGGTAAACGTGGCCTTGGAAATATTCTCTTCGCTTCGGAAGCCAACGTTATTCAGTTGTCAGATGTCTTCATCCACCAGAAATAAAAATGCCACCCAACGGCCGCGGTTCTCCGCGTTTGGGCTGACCAAGAGGCGCCATCACCAGATCATGCAAATAATCTGCTGCCTGATAATTAATGACGCGGCCGGGCATATTTTTTTGATGAATGCTCGTGGAGCCTGGTGACAGGCGTGAAATTAGAAAATTCCTTCAGCGCCCTAAAATATAAATAGCTTTCGGAACTGAAAAGAGTTTCACAGCTGAAGATTTTATTGTGTTGAGAGGAAAAACTTTTCCACCCCCATCCCCCCCTTTCTTCTGGGCGAGTTGTTTGTCCGTTCACAAAACAAATACTCTGAAGCCCAGTGCGGCTCATGGGAATAAATTTCAGGTCGAATTAGTACAGTTTCCTTGCTGTCAGGACGGTGGAATTAATGGTGTTTTGATGACACGAATTTTGAAGGGCGAACAAAGACGCTGAAGGGAGGGAGACATGACTCCTTAGAAGCGCGGTCCTCCTCTCCCCCAGCCTCTCTTGTCTTCCCTGTCATCCGTCTGCCAATCTCCCTGTCCATGGTTAGTTAAAGGCGCTTTTTATCCTCTTTTCTTTCCCACAGAGTTTGCCAGATCCGGCCCAGTGCCTGGGTTCCAAGGGGACACGCTGCAGTTGGCCTTCATCGACTTGAGACAAGTAAGTCTTTGTGTTTTTGTTTTTTGTTTTGCTTTTAAGATGTGTGACTGAAGACCATCAGGTCTTAAGGGAAGGGAGAGGAGGGGAAACGGCGTCAGTGATTTACGCCAGAGACCTATATTTCCCCCCTCCTCCTCCTCTCGTCCCTCGAAGCCACCTCCTCACCGAGCGCTCCTGGAGATGGTGGAGGTGAAAAGGGCTGGTGGAAGGGGGCGAGGAAGAAAGCCAGGCCTGACCCTGGCCAACGGGGCCATTGTGCCGCCGTTGGCTTCTGCGGCCGCGGCGCGGAGGGACCGCGGCGACTCCGCGGCCGACGCCGAGCAGGTGCTGGGAACAGAGAGAGCAGTGATGCAGAGCCCGCCCGCCTCGGGGACCTTTGTTCCCAGAGAATGCCCACGGAGGCGTTTGCGAGGGCGGAGGAATTTGCATTCCCCTGTGTCCGTGCCCGTCTGTGTCCCTCTCTGTGTCCCTCTCTGTGTCCCTCTCCGCGTCCCTCTGCGGCTCGGCCACCCCCCCGCCCCGGTCCCCTCTTCCGCAGATGCTCCCCGGCCGGGAACGACAAAGAAGCGGCCCTTGGGGAAGGTGGTTGGGGAAGGCTCCACCCATCGGTGGCCACCTCTGGAGGGGGCCCCGTTGGAGCCAAGTTGACCGTAGCAGGTACTGAGGCCTTTGTGGGGCTTGGCAGCCAATTTTGGGAAAAGGGCCATTCTGGGGAGCCATTTGTTTGGGGAGAAATGGGCATTATTGATACACTAGGCCGGGGGGAAAAGTGAGGTGGTCCTGTCATCTCTTGGCACTGAAGATGGATGGGTTGGAGAGAAAGTCTGAATGAAGTAAGACTCAATGACTGATGCTTCTCTCCTATTAAAACAATCTTTTTTTGTCTGTTAAACCCCCCTGGCTTTGTCCCTGCTGCCATCATGATGCAGTGCCTCTTGTTCGCGGGGTTGACGTCGTTTGCATTCTGAAAACTTTCGGGTGCCGAGGGTATTTCTTAAATCTGCATAATCCCTTGTATCGATGATCTTACCCTGCCTCTGATTGGCGCTGGAGCCGCTTTCAACCCGCCAGGGTTTGAGAGCTCCTCGGAATCCAATTGATGTGCGGGGAGCCATCTGTCATCCCATGACACTTCTGTTAACTTTAATAACACCAGCACGCCGCTTTTCGGGCCCGGGCCTGCCAGGAACTGCCAGATCTGTTTGCGGAACGGTCCCGGCAGCTCCACGGGAGAGGTGTGTGCTATCACCGGGCCGCGCTGACACTTTTATCTTCATTAGCTCCGTGGCGCTTTATTGACTGCGGCGCCCAACGCGCCCGCGGCCTCCGGGCTGCGAGGAGACGTGGAGGCTTTGGGCCTTTTCCAAGCACCAGGCCACGAATGCGGGGGTTTTGGAGGGGGAAGCTGGGGCTCCTGGAAGAACGGAACGCCTGAGAACGGCTCGGTGAGGTGGAGCCAGGGAAACGTTTGTGCGTTCCTAAGTGCAGCCGAAGGGACGCGGCTCGGGCGAGGGGGATGCGGAGCGGGAGCCTCTCCGGTCCTTCCTCCTCTGCCCGAGGGGTGTCTTTGGGCACGGGGGCTTCGTCTTTGTTTCGGGAGGTGCTCCCAGGTTGTTCCTGGTATTTAAAAGCAGCAGCAGCTCTGAAGGTCAGGTTGGACAAGGACTGGAGCAGCCTGGGACAGTGGGAGGTGTCCCTGCCCGTGGCAGGGGTGGCACTGGGTGGGCTCTAAGGTCCCTCCCACCCCAAACCGTTCCAGGACTCTGTGAACGTGCGAGGAGAAAGAGGAGATACAAGTTCCAGGTGAGGATGGGACGTCCTGGCTGTGCTGAGTATTGATGAGGGGAAGGTGAGGTGCTGCACAGATAATGGACAGCACCTCCTTGCTCCGAGCAGAGAAGAATCAACCTGTCCTTGAGGTACGGAGCTTATCAGCAGCGTGGGAAGATGAGGGAGTTCCCGCTTCCCGGTCCTGCCAGTGACCTGATCCGGTGGCACGTTGGAATGTGCCACCAGACTCCACCTGAGCAAGAGTCTGGCGGCTGCTCTGCGGCCACCAGGGCCTCCAGTGCTCCCAGCACCTCTCGTTGGACTGCAGCTCCGGCTGGGAGCAGGGATGGGTGGGAAGGTCACGGATGAAGGTACAGCAAGGAGAGGTCTTTGGTTTGCTCTTCAACTTGCCTTTAAGTTTTTCCTTTTGGACGTCGCATTCTTCCTCTTTTAAGACATGAAATTAAACGGGAGCAGGGTGGATTAGATGGGATCTTGGGAAGGAATTCCTCTCTGGGAGGGTGGGGAGGGGCTGGGCTGGAATTCCCAGAGCAGCTGTGGCTGCCCCTGGATCCCTGGCAGTGCCCAAGGCCAGGCTGGACACTGGGGCTGGGAGCAGCCTGGGACAGTGGGAGGTGTCCCTGCCCGTGGCAGGGGTGGGACTGGATGGGATTTAAGGTCCCTTCCCACCCAACCCATTCCAGAATTCTGTGAAATGTCACCACAGTATCGATTTGACTGGAATGACCTGGCTTGGGAAAGGAGGGAGGAAAAAGGACTGGGCAAAAATTCACCAAAGTAGGGAAATCACAGAGATTTCCCTCCCTTCCCAGCCTATTCCCGTAGGAGCTGTTACAGAGCAGTTGTAAATCCGAGAACATTCTCAGAGTAATGGGGGATGATCGAGGGAATGACCAAAATTGATAAAATATGAAGTGATAGGAAAACGTGGTGGCTCGGTTTGTGCCTTGGGACAGGTCCTGGCAGTGGGAAATAGTCCCTAAAACGATGCCATTGTTTAAGGGCAGCAGAGTTTGTCCTTGTTCAGAGCAGCGGGCTCGAGTTTAGCACATCCGAATCCTGATTTCCCCCTCGTGCCCAAGGAAACCGGGAGCAACTCCATCCCGGTCTGGAAAAGAGGAAGAGTCAAGCCCAGAGAATCAAAATCACTATTTTGAGCAGACAGAAAGGTAAAATGGGGCTTGATTTCCTACTCTGGGACAATTCTAAATCCATAAATACCCTTAATGACGTCATAAAGGAAACCAAGTCCCATCCCAAATCCTTCTGTAGGAGTGCGACTCAGCTGTTTGATCTTTACCAGGAAGGAATATTTGCTTTTCCGTCTTCCAGTTTCAACTTCGCTCTTGCACACTCAGGGCTGTATTTTAGAAATCTGAAATGGATTTAGCCCCATAAATAACCTTGCTGAAACTTGAAATAATCAACTCTTCCGCATCTTCCCCAAATACCCCTGAACGTCCGAATGCCACCGGAGATCTCCGGGTGCTCTCGGGTCGTTCCCAGACCTGCACGTGGCATCGTTCCCCGTTTTCCCCGCAGCTCCCGGGCAGCTGGAAATGCCCCAGCTTTTGGTTTTCCTGGGTTTGTTGTGGGGACGGTGGTGGAAGAGGAGGGTTTTGTGCTGGTCCGCGAGGTCTCCGCAATCCCTGGCCACGCCGATCTCTCCTAGGAGCCAGATCAGCGCTCGTGGCCGCCTTCCAAGGAAAATCCGTCTCCAGCACTCGAGGAATTTCGCTCTGGGCTCTGGGGAGGGAGCGCGCTCGGTGATTAGAGCTCCCTCCTCTCAGCCTCTCAGTCTGTCCAGTGAATTATAACCCCTGAGTGCTGAATTTCCTCCGCAGGTGCCAGCTTCAGCTCTGAGGGGCGCTTGGGCCGAGGCGGGTGGGAATTGTCCAACCCTGGATGTCCAAAGGCTGAGGGCAGGGGGGTTCCGCTCTTCTCCCCCGGCCTTTTCCTGCTTTGCTTTATGGAAACCTGGTGGGTTTGGATTTGAGCATCAGCTCCTCAAACCCCGTCAGCGAGGTTAAGACAGGCAAGGTCAGGGTTAGGTGGGATGTTGGGAAGGAATTCCTGGCTGGGAGGGTGGGGAGGGGCTGGGCTGGAATTCCCAGAGCAGCTGTGGCTGCCCCTGGATCCCTGGCAGTGCCCAAGGCCAGGCTGGACACTGGGGCTGGGAGCAGCCTGGGACAGTGGGAGGTGTCCCTGCCCATGGCAGGGGTGGGAATGGGATGATTTTAAGGTTCCTTCCCAACCCAACCCATTCCGTGACTCTGTGCCACCGCTGTCCCATAGGAAACGCTCTGTGTGTATTTTTCCCGTGTTGGAATCCGGCTGTGGTTATTGTGGGATCCGGCTGGACCCCGGCCAGCTGGGAATGGGAAGTCTCCCTCTGATGCATTCATTTTTCTCTTATTACCCCCTGATAGAGACACTTAATAAAAGAATGATCCCCTCGGGAACACGGTTCCCTTCCATCCCTGCTCTGCGGTAGAATCCCAGAATCACGGAATGGTTGTGGTGGGAAATCCCATCCCGTGCCACCCCTGCCATGGGCACGGACACCTTCCACTCTCCCGGGGTGCTCCAGGCTCCGTCCAGCCTGGCCGTGGACACTGCCAGGGATCCAGGGACATCCATAACCTCCCACAGGTTTCCCCTCTCTCCGGCACCGTGCAGCCCCCAGATGTTCCCTTTGTGTTCAGTCCTGCACCTTTTTTATCTAAAAATAAGAACCGAGAAAGAGGAGCTGCAGCGTGAGCTCATCCCCGAGCCTCGCGTTCCAGAAGCCCGGATTCCTGGGCTCCGTGCCTGGCTTTGAGGAACCACCTGCTCCCTTGGAGGGGACGGCGAGCGTGAGGTCACCCCGGGAGCCGCGGTTGTGCTGGAACGGGGGGCACCCCCTGGCTCCTTATCCAACATCAGCTGATAAATCAGGTGTCTGACACCCCCTCCGGCTTGTGCTGGCTGCTCCCAAGGCGCCGGGAGGCCCGGAATTGTGTCCTTGTGCCAGGCCCTGGAGCAGCTCCCCAGGGAATGGGCACGTTCCCGAGGCTGCCGGAGCTCCGGGAGCGCTGGGATTGTTGGGATGTCCTGGGCAGGGAAGGAGTTGGACTCAATCCTAGTGGATCTCTTCCCGCTCAGGACATTCCATGAGATGTATCCCTGTCTCCTGCTGTTTCCACGTGCTCCAGGGCTTCCGTCCCCAGGTGGTGGCTGAGGGAAAGCCCTTGGAGGTTTGGGCTGAAGGTGCCCTTGACGTGACGCCGGTGGCTCTGTGTGGCACCTCTCAGCTCTGTCACCCGAGGCGCTTTGGCGGTGGGGAGGCCGAGCCAGTCCCTCCAGCTGCTCCAAGGCGGCCTCCAGGACGGCCTGGAGGTCCATTCCCACCGGCCGGGGAGCTCCGGGTTGTTTCCTTAACTCGCTTTTGCACTTCACGGCTCAGCGTGGTTTCCCGGCCGTAGGGAGTCGGGAGAGGTTTGGGGAGCAGAGCGGAAACAAGGCTTTGGGCGAGCCCAGAGCCGTGCTGAGCCTCTGCTCAGCAAACTGGTTTGGCCGATGCTCCGCGGCTCGTTTTGCTGGGAGATGGAGCGGGAGCTGAGCGCTGGGGGTGATCAATTACCCGAGCTCTCCCGCCGGGGCGTCTCCTGCCGCGTGTCCCTGCTTGCGTCTCCGCGCTCGCTGCCGGCACAGGAGCTCCCGCAGCTTTGTTGCCGCGTTAGTCACCGGGTGCAGGAGGGCAGAGACGAAAAGGTGACTCACGAGGGGTTTTCGGCTCATTCCAGTCGCTGTTTTTTCACCTCCAAACCGTTCCGTCGGCTCCATCCCCCTCCCCCGCTGCCCTGCCCGGCCTCGGAGCTCGGCGGGCTCTCGGAATTCCCTCGCTCTGCTCCAGCCAAAGAGGGATCCGAGCCACTGGGGTTTGTCCAGAGCGGCTGTGGCTGCCCCTGGATCCCTGGCAGTGTCCCAGGCCAGGCTGGACACTGGGGCTGGGAGCAGCCTGGGACGGTGGGAGCTGTCCCTGTCCATCCCAGAGGGCTGGAACTGGATGATCTCCACGGTCCACAGCCCAACCCATTCCATGACTCCACGGTTTTGGGAAGTTGTACTTTGGGGTTTCTGCTCACCTGCAGTGTTCGGGGCCCTCTGCAAGGGGCGTTTCTGCCGTGGAGAGACAGCATTTACATTTCGTGTCCCTCTTGTTTCATAACCAGCACAGAACCACTCCGGCTGGGGAACACCTCCCAGATCATCAATTCCAACCAATTCCAGCCTCTCCCACTCTCCCCGATTTCCTGCGTCCCTTTGCTCCCGTGGATCCTGCCCTTGCTTAGCGACACGTTAATTATTGAACCGTTTTTTATGCGGCCTCTGCCACGTTGCCCTGTCCAGCCCGGTGACCCAAAGCCCTTTTCCACCTCTGGATCCCTGCCCGCGGCTCCCAAACGCGCCAAGGGAAATGCTGAATTCCAGAACTCCGTGGATCTTTCCCGGCAAGCCCCTGGAGCGCTCAGGAAGCAGAGGTGTGAAGACACAGGTTCCAGTGTCAGCCCCAGTTCCTCATTTCCCAGCAATGAGAGGCTGGAGCTGGTTGGATCATCACCCTTAAATCCAGGATTTTGCTGTTCAGATCCTATCTCCAGGCTCTTAATTACTCTTGTGGCTCCTCTCCAAGTTCCTTCCACTGACTGGCATCTCCTGGATCATTTATCCGGCGTTATTAATCGCCTTCATTAAGGAGGTGCCCACAGGCCATCGAAAAGTGCCCGTTCTGCTGCTTCTTGTGCAAACACGAAGCCCTGAAGAGTCTGAGGAGACAAAGGAGAGCAGCAAGGTCAGGTGCCTGCCTTCCAGCTGAGCTAATTACTGCTAATTAAAGGATATTTTGTTTCCTCACACCCCTGAGTGTGATGGAGGCTTCTCTAGGCATCCACATCGGCTTCCCAGAAGTTGTTGTTGTTATTATTATTAATATTAATATTATCGCCTTCATCCTCTGTCCCACCTCTCTGCTTCCAGAAGCCCAAATTATCCCGGTGTTCCCAAATGCCAGGTTGCCTGGGGAAGCCAAAGCAGAGCTGCAGTGAATTCCTGGTGGGCCTCGGGGGTGGCTGAGTGGCCACGGGCCGGGGAGAGACAACCATTCCATTAACACAAGAAAAGCCCCGTACGTCGGGTTCCTCCCTCCAGAAATGCCTGGATTCCTGCTCTAAATCCATACTTGGAATTCACTTACCTTTGAAAGTACGTGAAGTTAGAGGTTTATTGAGTCAAAGGGCTGGACAACCCTTTCCAGGAAGAAACCTTCCCTGATACCCACCCTGAGCCTCCCCTGGCACAGCCTGGGGCTGTTCCCTCTTTTCCTGCTGCGCTTTACTTGGCAGGAGGGACCAGCTCCCATCTGTCAAAATACTGAGGGGTCTCCATCCGTCCCTCTCCCGCCCCATGGCTCCCAAAGAAACCTGGAAGAGGTGAAGGAACAGAAAGACGAGGTGGAGGGAAAGGGGAATTGCCGACCCCAAGCCTGCAGATGTTCAATGAGGGGCCCTTTTCTGGCTTCGTTTCCTGCTCCCGGTGTCACCCGATCCTCGTGCCTTGGCTGTCCACGTGTGACCACCGGGTCGTGGCAGCAGAGCGAGGCGTTTTCCCTCATTTTTCCTGGAAAACCAGCTGGATCTGGATCGAAATCTGGATCGAAATCTGTCCCAGGGCAGCCAGGAGACATCTAAGAGGCAGCAAGAGATGGTTTGGGAGATCTTTTGGGGCCTCCTGAAGTTCAGGCTGAGCTCCAACCCATGGCCCTGCTCTTCCAGGCATCCCACACCCCTGGCGCCGCTCACCCTTCCCGGAATTCCCATCGGGAATGCTGTGCCGCACCGGAGACCCATCGGAGATGATCTGTAAACCCATTTTTCCTCCCTCCGGCGCATCTCCCTGTGGATCCCGTGGATTGCTGGGCAGACACTGCCCGGGGAGCCGGCCGGGATCCCTCGGGCTGCGGCCAGCCCGGCGCTCCAGGAAGGACATTCCAGAGGCTTGGCCAAACCACTCTGTTGCTTCCTTGTCAGGCTCAGGGCGCTTTTTTTTTTCCTTTTCCCAGTGCCCGAAGCCCAACAGTGCTGGAGAAGGGCACACGGAGTGATTTGTTTATTTTTAAATCAGTGTTAACTGCCTGACTCACAAAGGAAGGATCTTCCAAAGTTTGGGCTGGAAATCCAATCTGCCTCTCGCCGTGAGGATCCTCCAAAGTTTGGGCTGGAAATCCCAGCTGCCTCTCGCTGTGCTCTGCGGGAGAGGGACGGGAAGAGGGCAGGAAGCACAAAAGCAGGAGCACGGAGCAGATTTGGAGCCTTAAATCTGGTTTTTCCTGCCCCGGTGGGTTTGAACTGGTCTTGCTGTTGCTTTAAACCCAGCCTTTTGTGGTTCAGTCCCGGGAAAACCGCGCGGATCCCTCTTCCCTTCGGCCGCTCGGGCTCCGAAGCCATCACTCTCCGTCCAGGAGGGATGCGGCGGCACGGGGAGGACTGAGGAGTGCCTGGATGCTCCCCAGAGCCTCCGAACAAAAAGGAGACCCGGAGTGCAAACACGTCCTGTTAGCACTTGTGGGAGGCGGGGAGCGCTGCCGGGGTTTCTGGGCGCTGGGGATTGCGGAGCCTGTCGGCACTCGGCCCTCCGGAGCGGTTAAAGCAAACAAACAATCCAACCCTCTTCCACTGGGAGCCTCTCAGACAAAGGGAATAAAGGGAGGAAGCGAGGAGCTGGAGAGCGAGGAGCGGAGCGCGGTGCCTCGTGGCTGGGTGTTGAATTCCTCGGGATGCGTGGACGGGGCACGGAGAGGGGATGGGCGCCGGGAGCAGGAGGCAGTGAGGGGGGAGGTTACCCTTCCCGAATTAATCATGGAATCGTGGAATGGTTTGGGCTGGAAGGGGCCCCAAAGATCCTCTCATTCCAACCCCCTGCCGTGGGCAGGAGCACCTCCCACTATCCCAGGGTGCTCCAGCCTGGCCTTGGACACTGCCAGGGATGGGGAGTGACTCCAGCCTGGTCTGGTGGAATTTTGGGGTCAAACAAGGAGCCACTCCCGGGGACTCCGTGGAGAACCTCATCCCAAGGGGACCTTGCACTGGGCCAGGAATGTGTTTCCATCAGGTTTTATTCCTACAAGACTCACCTGGAGCCTCTGGCTCCTCCTGAGCACCCTCTGGCTGTCCCTGGTCCGTGCTCCCTGGAGCAGGAGCGGCCGGAGCGGGGCCGTGCTGTGGGAGCTGGGATCTCCTTCCCGAGGCTCCTTCCCTGTGACTGCAGTCACTCATCCAGCCGGGAAAAGGGACACGGCTGGGGCTGCAGGGCCCACGTTCCCCTTTTTCCTGCGGCCTGGGGCGGGACCGACGGGAGCAGAGAGGGCCAGGGGTGGGTGCCCTTCACCTCCACAGCCCCGGCCGGGAAACCGATCCCGCTCCGGTGATCCGGGAGCTGCCGCTCCTGGGGGATGAGGAGGAGCTGTCCACAAAGGAGCTTTCATGGAGCTGCCTTTCACGTCACCCAACCTTCCCCCGGTGCCCTGCGGGGTTTCCCCCCGGGAGCTCCTGTTGCTGCCGTGACCGGGAAGCGTGGCCGGGTTTCCCTGGAACGGGATCGCCCAGCCGGATCGTGGTGGGTGGTCAGGGCAGTCATGCAGAGCTCCCTTGCCTTTGAGGCCATAGGGAAACTTTATCCCGGTGCATCCCTGTAATTCTTCTCCTTGGGACCTCTCAAGGGCAGCTGGGTCGTTTCAGAGCAGGGAAACTTCAGCTCCTGGAAAACCTTGGGGTGTTCCGCCAGCCAAGGGGCCGACCTCCTGGGATAATGCCGTGGGATGGGGGACGGGACCGCGGCGGCTCTTCCCCATCAGGGTGACTTCGACTGCAGGGCCTTGGGCGCTCGCATCCCTTGGGAATGAGGGATTAATTCCCTCCCAGACACACAGTCCCAGAGCAGTCTGTTCTCGGAGTCTCCCATGGATTTGTTTCCCGTCGGATTTAAGGAGCACAGATACCGAGCGGCGTTCGTGGATTGGGATGGAGAGCAGCGGGATGAGGCCGGTGAGGAAAGGCAGGGGACTGATGGGGACCAGGCCGAGGAGCGGGAGCTCGACCTCTCCGTGCCCCAGGGGGTGGGGGGAAACCACAGGAATGACGATGTGGAGCCATGGAAGAATCCATCAGCGAGCGGATCACTCGGAATACGTTAAGAATTGGGATTAAGATGAGTTGGATGTCGTTTTCCAGCCCGGAATTCCAGGGTCACTCGAGGTGAACGTGCTGCACGTCCCACCCAGCGGCGCCGGCCCTTCCCAGATGTCACTTTATTGATGGGTTGACAGCAAGGTGGCACTGTATAGCCAGGAACATCGCACCGGGATCGATTCCAACTTCCCCGTTGGATTTACGGACTCATAGGATGGTTTTTCAATTAATTAGCTCCCCGCCATCCCGGGATAAAAATGGTCATTTCCATTCCTGGAGGTTCTGCCGATTCCAGGGCGCGTGGGTTTGGTTCAGCTGCTGCCGAATGCATGAACGGGTTATTTTTAGGCTGGGTCTGCTGGGAGAGTTTCGAGGTTGATCTGGTGAGAGTGGGAAGTTTTGTGCTCCGGCTCTAAATCGCTGTTCCAGCGCTCGAGCGCAGATTTCCTATAGAATTCCTGCAGGAGGAAGGGTGGTCAGGCCTTGGAACAAAACCTCCCAGGGCGGCGGCGGCGTCCCCATCCCCGGAGGGATTTCGGAGCCCTGTGGATGTGGCACTTGGGGACACGGGGCAGGGTGGCCCTGGCAGTGCCGGGGAAGAGTTGGGCTTGGCCTTGGAGGGCTTTTCCAACCCGGATGATGCCGCGGTTGTCCAGGTGTGTAAATGTTGCTGTCGGAGAAGCCCGGAGGTGTCCCAGCTGCCCGCAAAGGATAAGTGGATGGGACGTGGGCTTCCGAGGGATCCGCGTCCCGCCGGAGCAGCAGCTGGCGGATGCTTTTAGGTGCCTGAAACGGCGCCAGCCCCTTCACTGGGGGAGCCGAGCCGCCCGGCGTGACTGACGGGTGGGTAATCGGGCGCGTGTCCACATCTGTCCTGGCGGCGCAGCCGGGCCGCGAGGCCGCGGCTCCGCTCCCGGGGGAGGGACGGGGGGGCGAGGCGGGGCTCGTTCCGGTCCGGGGGCTGGGAGCGTTCCAGCTGCGCTCCACCGGCTTCGCTTCCCAGCTCCGAACGCGCCTGTGGCAGCTCGGGGAGGCAGGATTTGGGAGCGTGGTCTCCGAAAGGCCGTTCCTGGGGGAGTGGTGGGGGAACGGCCGGGTGGGATAGGACAGCAGGGAACGGCCTCAGGCTGGGCCGGGGGAGCTCAGGGTGGATACTGGGGAGAATTTCTTAGTGGAAAGGGTTTTCCAGCCCTGGCACAGGGGCGGAGTCCCCATCCCTGAGGGATTTCAAAGCCGTGCGGGTGTGGCACTTGGGCACATGGGGCAGGGGTGGCCCTGGCAGTGCTGGGTGTCAGGGATCTGAGAGGACTTTTCCAGACTCAGTGATTCCGTGATTCTGTGGTCCTTCACACCCAAAATGAACCAACCAGGAATATCCTGGGCTGACTTTCCTGTCCTTTGGATTGGCTTTGTATCCTGCCCTTTGATAAACCCAACGCTTCACCCTGGAAATGGAGCAAATTCACCCAAGCATCACAGATTTAACAAGATCAGAAATCCCCAGTGCACTTTGGACTAAATATGGGCACAAGTACCCTCATTACTCCCTGTTTTTCTGCATATCCTGCACAGCTCCGTGTGACCTCCAGGGTGGGATCAGCGGAGTGCCAGGAGGGCTCCGTGTGCTGGGTGCACAGGGAGGAAGAGAGCAATTAGCCTAATACGGGCTTTAATTGCGGAATCACGGAATCGTTTAGGCTGGAAAAGACCTCTGGGACCGTCGGGCTCAGCCTTTGGCTGACGAAGCTGGAGGCGGAGAGGCCACCAGAGCGGGGAGGTGGCCTGGGCTGCTGTGGGGCTTGCTGGGGCAGCGGGCTGGAGAGCCGGACCTCAGAGCGGCCGTGGGACTGGACGGAGGGAGGACGCACTGGACAGAGGGGCTCCTTCGGGACCGGGACCGTCCAGGCAGCACAGGGGCGAGAGGATCGGTCCATCTGTGGGATGGAGCGGCTGAGGGCAGGGCTAGATGGGATCTTGGGAAGGAATTCCTGGCTGGGAGGGTGGGGAGGGGCTGGGCTGGAATTCCCAGAGCGGCTGTGGCTGCCCCTGGATCCCTGGCAGTGCCCGAGGCCAGGCTGGACACTGGGGCTTGGAGCAGCCTGGGACAGTGGGAGCTGTCCCTGCCATGGATGGGGTGGAGTGGGAGGACTGAAAGATCCCTTCCCACCCAAACCATTCCATGATTCCATAATTCAACAATTCCCCCATTAATCCCATCCCAGAGAGAAGAAACTCCCGGCTTTTCCCTTCTCCAGAGCAGTTGTGACCCCGGCTCTTTGCAGAGCGCTGGGATGAACTTTTCATTGCTTTGAGAATTTTCATGCCAAGCGAGTCCTGGAAATGCTGAAGTTTGGAGTCCCTGGGAACGGCAGCACGTGGATTTGGTGCAGGAATGATAGGGAGAGCCTGATGTTTGTTCCCTGACTCCCACCCGTGCGGTGTCCGAGGGAGGAAGGTGTCGAGGGGACACTGGGGTCATTTTTGACTGAAGTTTGGGAACGCTGCTGCAAGAATTCAGTCCCAGCGCCGAGCGCTGTGCACCGGCTCTGACTTACAGAAAACCCAGATAAATACGGGAATAGCTGGTGTTAACTGGCCCATAAAAAAATAAATAAATGCTGGAATAGTTGGTGTTAACCGGCCCAACTTCCTCGAGCCAGCTCGTGTTTTCTGGATAATCCGCGGGGATGGCAGCGGTTGGGTCCTGTGAGTCACCCCGAGCCTTCCTCTTGCTTGAGCAAACCCTGAGTTCCTTAAATTGGATAATTCAGCTCCCTGGCTCCGTCCTTGTCTTTGCTGATTAATTGGTCAAAATTTGGGCTTGGTTTGACTAGACAGAGCTTTTGTTCGTGGTGCTTAATGGGGAGGTTTGTGTGTTTTGGGGTGAGAGCTCTTGAGAAGCAGCGCTTTAATCCCTGTGATTTTCGGTCGGGGTTTTTCTCCTGGATCTTCCCACGAATCCAGGCCGGGTGGGGTGAGCTTGGAGCAGCCTGGTCGAGTGGAAGGGTCCCTGCCCGTGGTCTTTTCTGACTGGAACCCTTCTGTGTTCCCATGGAGCAGTGGGTGCTGGGTTGGGTGGGGCTGGGAGTTCCTGGCGTTGGAAATTCCGGTTGCCGTGGATTTTATTTAAAGCCCGCGTGTGTGTTTTCAGCACGGGCCGGAGCCTGGCGTGCTGAACATCATAAAACAAAGTCTGGCTTTTGTCTCGCGTGGTGTCAGACAGACAGACAGACAGGGCAGGAGCTGTAGGTGTGACCGAGGCTGTTTGGCATCGCCCCATCCTCCTGTTCGCAGCCTCGCATCTGCCCCGCTGGAAGAGCAAACACTCCCCCCGATCTAATCTCGTTAAATGTTCCAGGCTGTAATACCTTAATTTGGCTGCTGACATGAGGCTGCTGATGGGGAAACGAGGTGGGAATCGGCACTGACAGCCACGGGAGATTGGGATCTTTTGTTGCGCAGATTAAGCGAACCTGAGCCCGAGCCCTGCCGGGTGTGCCCGTGACCAGAAATAGTCCCCGCAGCTGAGTCACGGCTCCAAACCACGCCGGGAGCGGAGCTCTTGCTGCAAATGGCTCGGTTTGTTCTCGTCTCCAGCTGGTATCGGCCCCTGGGGGGTCCCGGGGCACCGAAATCCACGGCTGGACTGATCCCGGTCGTGGTTTCCAGCCTGGAGAGGAGAAGGCTCCGGGGAGAGCTCCCTGCAGCTTCCCAGCGCCCAGAGGGGACCGAAAGGAAAGGGGGAGAGGGACTTTTTGCACGGGCAGGACACGAGGGAAGAGTCCCAAAGGAAAAGAGGAGAGGTTTAGGTGGGATACTGGGAAGATATTCCAGGCTGTGAGGGTGCTGAGGTCCTGGCAGAGAGGTTGTGAACTCCTCACCCCTGGCAGTGCCCAAGGCCGGGTTGGACACTGGGGCTGGGAGCAGCCTGGGACAGTGGGAGCTGTCCCTGCCATGGCAGGGGTGGCACTGGATCGTCCCTGAAGTCCCTTTCAACCCAAACCACTCCGTGATCCTGAGTATCTGTTCCAGCCTAAACGGCTCTGTGATCCTCTGTGCCGTGAAGAAACCGAAAAACGTCTTTTCTTCCTTTAATTTGTGTCAGCTTGGAAGCAAAGTGGACAAAGTCTGTTCTTGCTCTGCTCCTCTTAATGCTTAAAATCTGGAGGGGGGAGGGAATCCTGCCTGGAATGCAGCCCCTGTGCGGGATTGCTTTTCCAAAGTGTTTGAAAACAATCACTTCTGCAGGAGCAGGGGCTCGTTTGAACAGCCAGTTCTGTCCTTGAGACGAACATTCCGGGATGCCAGAGGAAAATAGCAGGCTGGAATTCGCCTCGTGTTTGAGGTTAGCTCGAGAGGAGTTTTCGGCCGGGGTGGTTTTATATAGCAGCTCTCAGTGGAAACAGTTTGTCTGTCATATTTTTAGGTTCAGGGATTTCTTGGAGGTCACCCCGAGTTCACGCTCCTTTCCCTCCTGCCCTGATGGAGGTAGGAATTCTTGTTTGGAGCGACTGGGGTCCGAAGCTGCTGTCAAACCGCGTCCCTGTGTCCCAGCAGGTTCCCGGGATGGGTGCGCACAGCTCCTTGCCCGGGTTGGGGGGAATCCTGCTTCTGCTCGGTCCCTGGGAAACTCAGAATCCCGAAGGGCTTTGGGTTCGGAGGGACCTCAAACCCCGTCCCACCCCACCCCTGCCGTGGGCAGGGACAGCTCCCGCTGTCCCAGGCTGCTCCCAGCCCCGTCCAGCCTGGCCCTGGGCGCTGCCAGGGGTGAGGAGTTCACAACCTCTGTGCCAGGACCTCGGCACCCTCACGGGGAGGAATTCCTTCCCAGTGTCCCATCTAACCCTGCCCTCTGTCTGCTTAAAGCCATAATTTAGGGCGCTTAATTATCCCCCTGCCTTTCAGCCACTCGAAACTCCTTCCAAAGGGCCCTTAATAGAAAGCAGAGAAGCCTCCAGCACGAATTTCTCTCCAGTAGCACATTTTTCCTATAGATTATCCTTTAATTTTCGTGGATGGGAATGTTCTGCTGCTGTAAGGAGAGAGCGCAGCCTGTGTGGGGCTGCGTGCAGAAATATATATGGAGTTACCGACTTTTCCAAGAGGAAAAGGTGATGTCATGGGCTGTGGAAAGAGTATTTTTTATGTTCCTTCGCTCGTCTGATCACACTCAGGATATAAATAGTGGGGAAAGGCACAAGGCAGTGAAATGAAACCCACTCCGGGAAGGCTCCCCAGAGCTCCGTGCTGGGGTCGGGCAGAGCTGGATCGGTCCAGGGGTGTTTTCCAGCACATTAACGGCGGCGTGTGGAGCCATCTGTCACGGCTTGGAGGTGGCCAGCCCAGTCAGCAGCTCATTAGGCAGGGCCAGGAGTAAAAAATAGCCCAGAAAATCGGGATATAATGGGAGAAGGGGAGACTGGAGAGCTGGAGGAAGCAGAGTCCGTGCAGGGCTGTGATTTACTCCCCGTTTGCTGCTGCTCCCCATCAGCGGCTCGGTCCTCACTTCCCACTGGGAGAGCTGGGAATGTTCCCCTGGAGAAGGGAAGGCTCCAGGGAGAGCTCAGAGCCCCTGGCAGGGCCTAAAGGGGCTCCAGGAGAGCTGGAGAGGGACTGGGGACAAGGCCTGGAGGGACAGGAGCCAGGGAATGGCTTCCCACTGGGAAAGGGGAGCTTGGGCTGGGATCTTGGGAAGGAATTCCTGTCTGGGAGGGTGGGGAGGGGCTGGGCTGGAATTCCCAGAGCAGCTGTGGCTGCCCCTGGATCCCTGGGAGTGCCCAAGGCCAGGCTGGACACTGGGGCTGGGAGCACCTGGGACAGGGGAAGCTGTCCCTGTCCGTGGGGTCAGGATGATCTTTCAGGTCCCTCCACCCCAAGCCATTCCATGATTCCATGATTCCTGGAATTCTTCTGGGATGCTCAGGCACCAGCTCTGTATCTTCCTAGGCTGCGTTGCCTCCTTGCCTGGAGGAGCGAAATGGGAAAGAAATGAGAGGTGAAAATGGGAATGGGAATGGTTTGGTTGAATTCCCTCATTTCTCCTGGGATTCGCCGCGTTCCAGCCCCCAGCGCTCTGCTCCAAGGGAATCCTCACGTTTTCCACTCGTTTGACACCAGTTGTTGACCGACATGAGTTCGATTTGCTTTATTTTTCACTGGGCACCCCAGAGCCCCGTCCAGGCTGGGGGCTGGGAACAGGAGAGTTCACTCAGGATCTGGCCACTTGTTGTGAAAAATGGGCCTGGTGGTTTAATTCCTGGTGGTTTATGTTTAGCTGCATTTAGCTTCTGCTCTGGTTGGGAATGCCGGGATATTTTCCCCATTCCAGGCAGATTCCAGTACCTTTGAGCAACCAGACTCATCTCTCTCTATTCAGGTTTGCCCTTGTTTTGGCTTTTCTATCACATTCTTCCCCCTAAATCTCTCCTTTCCTTGCTCACCCCCACCTCATCCCATCTCATTTGTAATCCCTGGTGTTCCCTGAGAAAGCAGGAAGGAAATGGATCCAGGATTCAACGAGATTCCTAGGGTGGGATATCCGAAATAAGTCCGATTTCTTTGGGAAAAGAAAGTATTCCAGAAGATGATCGTGGAGAGTATTGGCCACAAAGGACCCTTGGACCCCCTGCCCCGAAAGACAGACCAGGTTACCCAGGACCTTTTCCAGGCACTCCCCAACCTCTTTGGACTCCTTTCCCACCTTTTTTTCCCCCTGGGAAATGGTTGTTTTTTCCTGTGCTTTCGCTGGTCGCTTTGAGAAGCTTCCGGGACTTTTTTTTCCTCTGGAGCAGCCTTTAGGTTGGAAGGTCCCAAAAATCAACCTCAGAAACTTCCAGCTTTTGGTCTGGGACCCGAGCGTTCCTGAGAACAGAATTATTTTCGAATTCTGATTTTATTTCATTTCATTCCTTTTTTTTCTTTCACTTCACTTTATTTCCTAGCTGCGGAGGCTCCCCCCGCCCAGGCGTCGCGGAGCCGTGGGTTGGGTTGGGTTGGGTTGGGTTGGGTTGGGTTGGGTTGGGTTGGAAGGGACCTTCAAGCTCATCCCGTTCCCACCCCGCGCCGCGGGCGGAGTCACCTCCCGCCGTCCCAGCTCGCTCCGGGGGTGGGATCCGTCTGCTCCTCGGGCTCGCTGGGAAGGCTGGCGTGGGCTTTGGTTTGAAAAGATTCGGGAGAACGTCCCAGCCCCGCTGGTCGGCCGAGGTTCTCCTCCGTGTCCCCAGGAAGCGTTTCAGGGGCAGCTCCCACCTGGATCCGGGATCCTGAAAGATTAATTACCGCCCTTCCCGGTAATTAATTCTGGGAAGCGGGGGCTGCTCCTTTCCCCGCATCCCGTTGCTCCCGTCCCTCGGACGTTCCCAAACCCCCGACCCCGGCCCTGGCAGCCCCGCTGGGCTGGAATGCGAGCCGTGGAGCAGGAAAGTCCCGCGTTCCGGTCCCCGGAGCCGCTCGCAGGAGCACAGCCCGGCCCAAGGGCTCTGCCAAAGCCACTAATGGGATCCAGGTTCCCGGGGTCGGGATGGAGCCGGTGGGAGCGATGCTCCGGGGCCGCAGTCCCCGTGCCTCAGTTTCCCCCTCTCCCCCCCCTCCATGAAAACCGTGGATATTTGTGGATATTGAGAGAAAGCCAAACGGTAACTGGGGGGGGAAAAAAAGGTGGTTTTTTTTTCCTTTTAATGACTGAAACTTCTCCTTGTGAACTCCTGCGGGACTGGAAACTCCTCTTCTAAAACATCCTTGAAAATCTGGGATGGAAAAGGGTCGTTTTGGCTGCCGATGGCCAACAGCCCCTGAAGTGTGGTGGGTGGTTCGCACGGAGCAGCAGAGCCGGGATTATTGCTGCTGTCAGCCTGGGATAAATGGAAAACACACGGATGGATGGAGGCTGGAGCTGGAGCTGACAACGAGCTGAGTGATCGGCCCCGAAACCGGCACAGAGCTCGTTAGAGCCGTCGCTTTTATTTGGGGTTTTTATTCCCAGATTTTCCACTGTCTTTTCGGGAAGCTGTTTGTGGCTGCCACGGCAGCTGAGGAGCCCTTCAGAAACTCGGCCAAACTCCGCTGAAACCAGCTCTGACTCCTCGGAATTCCTGGGAGCTGCGTGCCCGGATGTCACAGACGGGAGCAGCTCTAATAACCTACAAATGAGATTTGGGTTTTTAAGTAGATTACGCTGAAGGGGTTTTTTTTTTTTCTTTTCCCCCTGTTTTTTTGGGTAAATGATAGGGTTGCAATCGGATCTCTCGATGAAATCAGCTTTTTGGGGGGTGGGGAAGGATTGGATGCAGCAGCCTGGCTTCGGCACGGGAGCTTAAATCTGTCTTCCATCAAAAGGGCTGGAAATCACTGTGTGTATGATGGCATTCGGATTTCATGGACATGAGTCCATCCCGTGGGAGCAGCCGCTGCCTGTGGAAAGGCTCCTGCGGAACTCAGAGCCCCAAATGACCCTTGGGAAGGAATTCCTGGCTGTGAGGGTGGGGAGGCCCTGGCACAGAGTGCCCAGAGAAGTTGTGACTGCCCCTGGATCCCTGGCAGTGTCCCAGATTCCAGCGGTGCTGCAGATGGAGCCCTGGCAAAGGGCAGGAACTTGGTGCAAGAGCTTCCAGTCTGATATTCCGTGATTCTGGAGCCCCTCTGCTCTGGAGCCAGGCTGGGAGAGCTGGGAATGTTCCCCTGGAGAAGGGAAGGCTCCAGGGAGAGCTCAGAGCCCCTGGCAGGGCCTAAAGGGGCTCCAGGAGAGCTGGAGAGGGACTGGGGACAAGGCCTGGAGGGACAGGAGCCAGGGAATGGCTTCCCACTGGGAAAGGGGAGCTTGGGCTGGGATCTTGGGAATTGGGAATTCCTGGCTGGGAGGGTGGGGAGGGGCTGGGCTGGAATTCCCAGAGCGGCTGTGGCTGCCCCTGGATCCCTGGCAGTGCCCAAGGCCAGGCTGGACACTGGGGCTGGGAGCAGCCTGGCACAATGGGAGGTGTCCCTGCCCGTGGCAGGGGTGACTCTGGATGGGATTTCAGGTCCCTTCCATCCCAAAGCATTCCATGGTTCTCTGGTTCTGTGACCCCTGGGAGCTGAGCCTTGCAGCAGGGCTGGGCAGCCGGAGATGCCGCCCAGCAGCATCAGGGAAAAGCCGGATCCGGGAGGTCGGCGAGGCTCCCGGAGCCCTCCCAGCACCACCCCGTGCACGGCTCACTCCACACGCGATGTCGCATTCCCGCTCCTGCTCCGGCCGCCCTTTTGGCTCGGGAAGAATCCCGGCAATCCCGGGAGCGCGGTGTTTTCCCAAGGGAAGGGCAGCACCGCCGGGCCGCCTTCCAGAGAAACGAACGCCCTTGGGAATGTCGCGTTGCAAAGGCGGGAGAAGCGCGGGATGGGTTGGAGGATTTGCTTTGGAGATGACACCTCCCACCCCGCATCCTCCGGCTCTGCTCCGGCTTTCCTCGCCCGTGGCTGGGGCAGTGAGGAGCTTTCCTGTGCTTCCCAAATTTCTCTGTAATGCCGCATTCATCCCGCCTGGGCTGGAGCCTTTATCAGCATGTTTGGGTCACTTTGGCCGTTTTTATAGTGACGTCATCAAATTTCCCAGTGTTAAGCGATGTTTTCCCGTCGCCTTCCAAGGTGTGAGCAGCATCTTGGGAGAGGCGACCTCCGGAGCAGTTTCCTCCTGCCAAAACCGGTCCTGAAGCCTAAATTTGCTTTTATGATGTCGTAAATTAGGCTGAGACTAAGTTAAACCCCAGCTCATTTAGCTGATCTTTAAAGCTGCGAGTTTTGCCTTAAAAGCGAACGAATTAAAGGGGTTTTGTGTCGTTCTCATGCTTTTGGTGACCTCAGCGGCCTCGTTTTCCTCTGGCTTCCATGCCCTGAGTCAGGGAAGTGTTTTCCAAGGCACGGATGCTTAGCCTGGAGGAGAGGAGGCTTCAGGGAGATCCTCAGCACCTTCCAGGGTGTGACGGGAGAGCATGAGAGGGCTGGGGAAGGATTTTTCCAAGGACAAACAGGAATGGCTTTAAGGTGAGAAGGTGGAGACTTAGATTGAGGGAATTCCTGGCTGGGAGGGTGGGGAGGGGTTGGGATGGAATTCCCAGAGCAGCTGTGGCTGCCCCTGGATCCCTGGCAGTGCCCAAGGCCTGGCTGGACCCTGGGGCTGGGATCCATCTGGGACAGTGGGAGCTGTCCCTGCCATGGCAGGGGGTGCATCAAGATGATCTTTCAGGTCCCTTCCAACCCGAACCATTCCATGGTTCCATGATAATGCCAGCAGTTGGAGCTGCTTTGTGCGTGTCTTTCCCGTGGAATTCCTGGGAAAAAGGGTTAAAGAAGGAGTGCCGAGGCGAGGAGAGTGTGAGTTTGCAGAGAAACCCCCTGGCCTTGGACTTTGGGGACCCTCGGAGGTTCTCAGCCGACACCTCAGAGCCTGACCACGTCTCTGCAGGGGTCGAACGCCTTCGCCTTGGCCGGAATCATCCGGTTACACCACGGAGTGGCGTTCCCAGGGGGTCCAAGCCCGGTGCCATCAATCCCGTTTCAGCGAGGACGGTTTTCCTTGACACCTCATCAAGTGATATTTCCTCGCTGCCGCTCCGACTCCCAGCTGTCATCCCGGAGCTGTGGGGTTTTTCCCGAGCGCGGTGCCAGCGGAGCCGAGGCGACTGTGGTTTGGTTGTAGCTTTAGGCTAAGCTAAGCCAGATGTTGTGGCCCTCTTTTTGAAGTCGTCCCTCCTTCTCCCGTCGCTCCGTGCGCATTCCTTTCATTGCTGGAGCTTTTCGGAGAATCTCTGCTCCTGCAGGGAACCCTGGCCGGTGCTAATCCATTACTTCTGGGCATTTCAGGAAAGAGCAAACCCAGCTGCAATTTACGGCAAACCGGCACGCCGGGCTCGGGGTGAGGAGTCGGGAGAGCCAAGGAGCAGAAGAAATGATGGAGAAACCTCCTTCACCCTCGTTTCCAAGAGCCCTTCCAGCGGTACTTGGAAGAGGGAGCGGGAGGGAATTTCAACAGATAATTCTGGGAGTTGGGAAGCTCAAGGCTTGGATGATCTTGGGCGACTTCTGCCCTTGGTTTTCGCACAGCTGCTGGAGGGCGTGCCCTGCCTCGTGTGGGACTCGAGGCTCCGTTCGAGCTCATCCGTTGGTTTCCGGCTAAGGTTAAAAAAAACAAGCCCCAAAAAACTCCACAGCCGCATAAATTGATAGGAGAACACCACAATGAGGCCAGTCTTGCCAACCAGTACATCTGAATCCCGTGATAACTGTAAAAATGGGAGGAAATGGGATTTTTCACCTGTGAGCGGAGGGCTGCGAGTTTCAACCCTGCTCCAAACCTGCCAGAACTGCTCAAGAAAATTCCTTGAGAAGCTCCTGGTTTTCTTTCAGAGAAAACCCAAAGCATGGAGTGGTTCTTACTTATTGGTTCTGTATTTTTGATTATTGCTGTATTTTTTATTATTAATATTATTATTATAACAACATATTTCAGTGTCTGAGCTCGACTCTCAGTACTGGAACTTGAGCCTCTTGGCCTCTGAATTTTGTTGGAAAAGCAACGAGTTAAAAATCGCCGCCTTTGCAGACGCCCTGGTTCTGTCTGAGGGCTGCAGTTCTGGGGAGTTGGTGTTAATTGCTGAGTAATCTCCGTGACACTGATGATGAGTGACAACGCAATTACGGCGCTGGAGCTGCTCCGCCGAGGAATTTGGCTGCAGAAGCTGCCTGTGGTTCCCACAGGTGAAACCTTACCTCATTTCACCAGAATTTGGTTGTCTGGTGAAGGTTAAGCCAGGAAGGAGAAGTTGAGCAATCGGTTCGGGTTTGAGCAGAGCGAGGGGATGAAGCAGAGGCCGGAATTTGTGGGAGCTCGGTCGTGTCCTTCCCGTGGTCCAGCCCAGCACCAGCACTGAACAGAATCCTAAAAACTTTGGGTTGGAAGGATCGTCCCACTCCACCCCCATCCATGGCAGGGACAGCTCCCACTGTCCCAGGCTGCTCCCAGCCCCAGTGTCCAGCCCGGCCTTGGGCACTGCCAGGGATCCAGGGGCAGCCACAGCTGCTCTGGGAATTCCAGCCCAGCCCCTCCCCACCCTCCCAGCCAGGAATTCCCAATTCCCAAGATCCCAGCCCAAGCTCCCCTTTCCCAGTGGGAAGCCATTCCCTGGCTCCTGTCCCTCCAGGCCTTGTCCCCAGTCCCTCTCCAGCTCTCCTGGAGCCCCTTTAGGCCCTGCCAGGGGCTCTGAGCTCTCCCTGGAGCCTTCCCTTCTCCAGGGGAACATTCCCAGCTCTCCCAGCCTGGCTCCAGAGCTGAGGGGCTCCAGCCCTGGACTGAACCTGCTCCAGCAGCTCCACGTCCTCCTGCTGTTGGCCCCAGGGCTGGTACCTCCCTGGATTGAATTAAATTTATGGATAAGTGGACCCCTGCAACTCCACCCGCAAGATCCGTACCCCAGCCCGTGCCTGTGTGTCCGTGGCAGAACGGTGACCTCGGTTCCTTGTTTTAGAACCCCCCCAGATCCACTTTTGTGCCCAAAACCGACCGGTTCCCGGTGCTTTAAACCATCCCTGGAGCTGGGTTTGTGGCGCTCAGTCCCAGCTGGAGCTGCCTGGTCGCTCGCGGGGTGAGTGGGTGATGGAAGTGCTCCACCAGACACGTTCACAGCCAGGATTTACTCCCCTGCAGTAAAATCCCAAGGGCCACTAAGCCGGGTTTAAACACCGGGGAGATCTATGGGCCCTGTCCCCTGGCGAGATGAGAGCTGCTCCCAGTGATAAACTTTGCCCGGTCAGGCGCTGAATTGGCGGCGTGTTTAGGAGTGTTCCTCCCCCAGCTTTCGCTCAGGAGCGTCTCAGATCATTAAAAACACAAATTAAACTTCCAGGCAGCCCTGCCTGGGCGGGAGGGGAAGCTCCGTGCCGGTTTTACAGCCTGGGAGCTCACACACGGGCGGCGTTTTAGGGCTCCTCCGTCCCCATCCCCGCCGCCCGGGCCGGCGCTCTGCTCCGTGCGGGAGTTTCAATGGGATTTAGGAGCGGGACGCGGCGCGAACGAAGGGCTCTTTTCACCTGCGGCGACGGCAGAGGCCTCTCCCGCCTCCGAGGCCGGGTTTCAAGCCGGGGCAGACTCGGACGTTGGATCCCGGGCCGAGGTGCGAGGCCGGGCGCTGCTGGCGGGCCGGAGCTGTAACCCGATTAATCCGAGCAGGTAGAGAGGAACGCGATCCATCAGCGGCAGGGAATTTTTCATCGGGGCCCCTCCGAGAGGAGGTGTACGTTACCGAGGTGGGGGGGAGAAAGGAGAGAGCCCAAGCCAGGCTAACCCGCGAGGAATCCTTTCATCGATAAATTACGGGAAGAATGGGGAAGGTTCGAAAGATCCGCCTGCCCGCCGGGCGGATTTAAGGAACGTCGTATCCCGGCCCGGGCGGCCCGGCGGGAGCGCGGAGGTGGGAACAGGCGGCCCGAGGGAGGCCAGGCCCCGCCGCGTGCCGAGGGGGCGAGCATGGGATAACGGCGGGGAAAAACCCGGGAAAACGGCCTTTTGTTCCCGCACCTGGCCGCCGGCCACGCCGCGGGTGCTCCCCTGGAAGCGTGGCCGTGCCGGAGCCGACGTCGGCGCGGCTCCGTGGCAGATCCCCAGCCCCGAGCCAGCCCCGGGCCTGCCGCGGATCCGTCCCTCGGGAGCCACCCGAGCACGTCCGGAGGTGGCAGGGGTTGGAGTGCTCGTCTCAGCTCGGGTTTAAATGCTCCTCTCGGGTTTAAATGGTCCTCCTTTTGGGTTTAAATGTTCCTCTCGGGTTTAAATGTTCGTCTTGGGTTTAAACGCTCCTCTCAGGTTTAAATGTTCCTTCTCTCCGGTTTAAATGTTCCTCTTGGGTTTAAATGCTCCTCCTTTTGGGTTTAAATGTTCCTTCTCTCAGGTTTAAATGTTCCTTCTCTCAGGTTTAAATGTTCCTTCTCTCAGGTTTAAATGTTCCTTCTCTCAGGTTTAAATGTTCCTTCTCTCAGGTTTAAATGTTCCTTCTCTCAGGTTTAAATGTTCCTTCTCTCAGGTTTAAATGTTCCTTCTCTCAGGTTTAAATGTTCCTTCTCTCAGGTTTAAATGTTCCTTCTCTCAGGTTTAAATGTTCCTTCTCTCAGGTTTAAATGTTCCTTCTCTCAGGTTTAAATGTTCCTTCTCTCGGGTTTAAACGCTCCTCTCGTGGCCTGTGTGTGACAGCGAAGAACAAAAGAGGTTTCAGCGCCTGCCCGGGGAGGGGTCGGGGCACGCTGTGGGTGCTGAGCAAGAGCCTCGGTCAGTGCCTGGAGGGGTTCCCTGCGTGCCCGGGGCAGCAGAGCGGCTCCGGGGCTGCAGCTCCGAGCCCCTGACCTCGCCCCGCGCTCCCTCGCTCGTGTCAGCTGGCACGGGCGCAAGAACTAAGTCAGAACAGAAAGCAGAAGAATTCCGGGCCCCGATCGAACTCCCGCGGTGTTTACGGGGTGGAAACTTCCCCAGAAATGCAGATTTCCAAAGGCCCCTTGCTGTCGACGTGTTTTTGTTGCTGGTTTTTCAGGAATTCTGCGCCACGAGTCGCCCGCTGCTGCTGCTGACAATTGGGCAAACGATTTTAGTGGCAATGAAAGGGGTCGTTTGTGAGGGGTGATGAGCGGGGAGCAAACCAGAGCCGGGATTTACAATCTGTTCGCTCCCATCCTGCCCCGATTTCCTCGTGTTTACTGCGTGCGAGGAGCCCTCCAAGCCCAGCCTCGAGCGCGTTGGCTTTTCCAGCAGGCAGCACCGGCGCGGGGAGCCTCGGCTCTTGGAGCTTTGGGCGCCTCGTGTTCAGGGAATCCCAGAATTGCGGCACCGTGGCCTGGTTTGGGTTGGAAGGGACCTCGAGATCATCTCATTCCATGGGCAGGGTGGTGAATGGGAGCCGGCCCCTCTTAGATCCCGCCACCCAGCTCTTTGTGACCTTCCAGCTGGTGTTTTCCTCCAGCCGTGCCTCCTGTGCCCGGCAGAGCCTCTCCGGGGACAGGCGTTCCATAGCCAGCGTCATTCCGCGGCAGCGGCTGGAGAAAACGTCCCCACGAGGCAGATTCCCCGTGGCCCAGCGATCTGCAGCTCGCACACCGTGGGTTTTCCCGTGTCCCAACCTGGCTTCCCCCAGGAGGGAGAAAATTCCAGCTCTTCCCCTGCAGGATCTGCTCTCGGTTTGGGCGTTGGCAAGGAAGGGATGGCTGGGAGCCTCCCTAATAAATTCTGTTTTTCCGAAGCGGTGAGGCCTTGCTGCAGAGCGAGCTGCTGAATTACAGCCTGGAGGAATCGCTGGTGTCAGCTTGGAGCAGCTCCGGATCATCGTGAAGGACGAGAGACAGGAGGAATTTTAGGTTTTTCTGTGTTTTGACTGGCAGGTTTTGCTTCGTTTTGATCCTGACCATCGCAACCCCAGTAATTGATGCTGCAGGAATCCGTGATTAATATCCCAGTGTCCCTTTCTTGCACGAGAAGGAAAATGCTTCTACCATACGTTAGCAGCTTTTAGGGATCTTTCGGCCGGGTTCCTTCAGGGTTTGTCTTCCAGAGGCATCCCACATCTCCTACCAGCCCCGAATCAGAAAGCTCAGGTGGTAAAAGCTTCAAAAGGATTAAATCCACTCTTTGCCCTACATTTCAAGCGAGACTGTCCAGGAGAATCTGCGGGATGGGTCCCTGTGGATCACGCATTGCACGTGGGATTTGGTTATCCAGTCTCTGAATTCATCACTCAGGTTGAAGGTTTCTGGGGGCTTTTGTCCTCCTGCTCCTTACAAACACAGAAGAACAGGGCTCTTCCCATGGATTTGCTCCGCTGCCGTTGCCTTGGGAATGCCACTTCAACCTCCTTGAACCTTGGCTCACCTCAAGGGATGGTGAGACACCTCAGTGATGTGGAACAAAGTCCTCCCAAAACCTTGAGCAGACCAAATGAGTTTTATCCCGATCCTTTATACCTTTGTGGTATAAATCCATACCTGTTTCCCAGGGATAATTCCCTAATCATATATTCCTAATGGGATAGGAAGATATTCCTGATAGGTGAGGGTGATGAGGCCCCGGCACAGGCTCCCAGAGAAGCTGTGGCTGCCCCTGCGTCCCTGGAAGTGTCCAAGGCCAGGCTGGAGCAAGCTGGGATGGCGGAAGGTGCTCCTGCCCGTGGCAGGGGGTGGGACTGGATCATCTTCGAGGTCCTTTCCAACCCAAACCATTCCATGATCCTTAAACGTCTCTCCCAGCCCCCGGAGCTGGGGTCGCGGGCAGCCCCACCAGCGCGTCTTTGGTGCTGACCTCGCGGGGCAGGAGCCTCACAGGATCAGCAAAGCCACGGACGTGCTGGGGCAGAGGGAAGGAGGAAGCCAGAGATCCCTTATCAGACAAATCCTGCCTCCGAGGTGCTTCCAACTGTTTGGAGCGGAGCCAAGCTCATCTTCGGAGCTCCGCTGCCAAAATTCCCACAAGGACTTATCTGATCCGCGAGGAGAGGGAGCAGCCTCCAGTGCTTCCCGCGCAGTGGGGTGTCTCCGAGGGGAGGCTGGGCTGGGCTCGCACCTGCCTGCAGGAGAGCGGGAGCCAAAAACGGGAGCCAACATTTTTTTCGGAGCGCGAATCCCCCGCGGAACGGCTGCGGCTCGGGCCGTGCCGACCGCGGAGTCCGGGACCACCGGCCCGGATGTTCCCATCTCGGATTACGGGTTTGCACCCGGGAATATCCGACGTCGGGTCGGGGACGCCCGGGTGGTGGCAGTTCCTGGAGCGTCCAAGGGTTTTCCTTGGGTTTGTGGCAGTGCCGGTATTCCCCGGGTTTGCTGGCGGGGATGAGAACAAGGATGGTGGCGGGGTCTTGGAATGGTTTGGGTCGGAAGGGGGTCGGAGGCCATCCGTGCCTGCAGTGAGCCGGGACAGCATCAGTCGGGTCAGCCTGCTCGGAGCCTCGTCCAGCCCGGCGCCGGGAGTTTCCAGGGATGGAGAACGGAGAGGAATTCTGTAAAACAGCTCTCCAAGCTGGGAGGAACCCCCAAAAACGCTCCCACCTGCTCCAAAACCCCGCAGGCAACTGCCCAGCAACCAAACCGAATTTCTTTTGGTTCATTTCATCTCCTGAGATGACCCAAATCAGCCTGGCTTTGGGTTGCAGCCCAGCGGGCGAGGAGAGGGATGGGCACGGGGGGCTGGGAGCGGCGGTGAGCGGCGGGAGGCGGGAATTCCTGACCTCACTGGAGGGGCACATCCATGCCCAGGTGATAAGAGCCAGGTTGCTGAACCAGGAAAGAGAAGAGAACAGCGCTGATGAGTCAAACATCGTGTTTGGAGGAGCAAAACCTCAGCCTCACATCTCCCCTCGTGCTCAGATGGCAGCTGATTAAAAATCCGGGTATTACTCACCAGATTTTATCAACCTTCCACCCCTGAAGGGCCCCCAGATACCATCACCACGTTCAGCGTTCGCACGTTTTAATTTTGGGGCAGCCCGTGGTCTTGTTGGGAGATGTCAGCGCCCTGCCTTTCGGAGCCTGCCCACGAAAAACCCCAATAAATGAAAAAACCCGTGAAAAACCCCTAAATTCTGGGGAGAAGGAGGTGGCAGGAGGTGCCTAACGAGGGCCGCGCTCGCCTGCGTCCCCTCCGAGTTCTTCAGGGTGTGATCGGGTCGGGTTCCCTCGTATCTCAGGCCAACCTGGAGGGTTCTGACAGCTTCAAAATGTTCAGTGAACTTTATCAGGCAGAGATTTTCAGGAGCCTGGGCTCCACCGTGGTCCGGTGCCAGGAGCCAGCACAATTCCTGCTTCCACTGCTGCCAGCTCCGGGGTTTTCTGATTTAATGCGGGAAACGGTGACAGGACCCTTCTGTCTTGGCAGTAACGAGGTGGGAAGGTAATCCTGGCTGTGAAACTGGATTGACTGGTGAGCTCCGCTCTCCGAAAGCTCGGCAGGGTCTGCCAGGTGTTCTCCAGCTCCTGGTGGGGACAAGGAGACTGGAGCTGCTTCTCCCGGTTGAGTTCTCCCATCTCCTGGACGAGCGGAGTGGGATCTCGTGGAGGATGAGCCCGGGTCTGATGTGAACCCCTGTGCTCGATCCATGAGCAGTTCCTGGTCTAATGGTGGGACTCGGTGATCCAGGGGGTCTTTTCCAACCTGAATGATCCTGTGGAGCCGTGGTCAGCCGGAGCTCGGGTTAATTAGCTGGAAGGATTAAAGGATTGCTTGATTAGGGCTTCCTTCCATCCGAGCAGGGATGTGTGCGCCCTGTGCTGCAGGAAAAACTGCAGCTGCTCTCCAGGAAATTGGGAAAACACGAGGAATGCTCTCCTGGGAAAGCTGGAGATGGATTGTTGTCCACTAAGAGCTGGGCAGCGCTCTGGGATAGCCGGGACCAGGACCGGAGTGGGCCATTGACCCTCAAATTAGTGAATGTCAGCTGTTAATTGAGAAAAAAGCCCAATTTGTCAGCAATACAGTAATTTTTACTTTATATTTCCACCATTTTGAGGCACTTCCAGGGGAGAGACCGTAAGGCTGGAGGACACAAAGTGCTCCAGGGATTTAGGCTGAGCCGGAGTCCTGGCTTCTCCTGGCCGCTCCGTCGGCGAGCAAAGCGCGGGATCAGCCGAACGTGTTCCCTGTGTTTTCTTTCCCGGAGCTCCAAACCCATCCAAATCCCCCCTTCAGCAGCTCAGGGTTTT
>VXAZ01002797.1:21113-85977 GCA_013399875.1 Gymnorhina tibicen | reverse complement strand
GGGCTGTTTCCTGCTTCTGGGTTTTGGTTTCCGGGGGTGGTCTTCCCAGAGCCAGAACCATGAGGACTGGATGGGAGGCCGTGGGAAAATTGGTTGGCGTAGGAAAATGGGGTGGAGTCTGTGGGAGGGGCTGTGAGAGGGCAGGAGGAGCCCAGCCACCAAGGGGTGGAGACGTGCTCTCCAAGGGGAGGGGCGTTCCCGGGGGGAGGAGGGGTCCCCGGCCGGAAAAGGTTGGAGGAAGAAGGGAAAAAGGGAACAAGAAGGGTAGGGGGAGGGGATTGCCATGTGCTCACCACCATCTTGTGACCACCTGCCATTTTGAGAACACGAAGAATTATACGAATCAGGGAAAGACAAAACCAGGGTAGAGGGAGAAGGGCAAAGGGATTGGGACCGTTCCAGGAGGAGATGGCCAGTCTCCTCTTGGTGAGGGGGCGAGGAAGACCATGGGAAGCCAGGGAGATGACCGCGGTGGCTGCCCTGTGTCTCTTGACTTTCTGCATCCCCCAGTCTACTTCACTTAATGGTAGAGGGGTGAGGAGAACTGGGACAGGAATGAGGGGAGGGGTTGGCGAACTGAACCCGCTTGGAACTCGGGGTTTCTGTCCCAATTTTTTTCTCTTTTATTGCCGAATAGATGAGGGTTAGTAGAGGGAAAAACAGTGCCATAGAACCGTCTCCAGCCCGCCTCAGGGCGGTTAGCTTGTCCCCAACCGAATCCCAAAACTGCAGTGATTCCGCCCACTCTGCTGAAACCCGAGGAAAATAAACTAAAAGCCACCAAATAAACTTCTTTAACTCCCCCCTTGAATACTTAAAATCCCCCTCTCTTAAGGTTTTCTTAACTTGGAAATAGATTTCCCTCTCAGCTCGAGATAGTTTTAGTCCCATTCTGCTGATTCCGTGCAATTGCAGAAAATCGGGCGGCTCCTACCCACCTTTTGCAGTAAAAATAAGAATGTAAAAGAAAAGGGTCCCAGAAACCGCAAAAAACCCCCGCTAAACTCCGAGCGGGACCGTACTACCCCCCTACACGGGTGGACACTTACAACCTTTCAGCACAAGCTCCTTGCCGTCCAGGCAACGCCATTCCAGGCGGCTCCAGGAAAAAAAACTGCAAAGAGAGTCTGTCTCTCTACCGACCGCCAGATGGTTCGGTCGACACCTCTCCGAGCGACAGCCGCTAAAACGCAGCCAGCACTTTTGAGGTCTGGCTTCTCTTGAGGAAAAGGAGATCTTTTTCACAGGATCCTTTTCGCCGAGTCCCTGTTCGGGCGCCAGGTGATGCTGATCTCGGGCAGTCAGCCCTGGTCCACCCGCAGCATCAGCAGAAAGATCTCCTTAGCCTGACGTCTGAGCAGCTTCCCTTCAAAGGGCTCTGAGTGCTGGTTTATGCGAAGGCGCAGAAGAGTAAAAGGAGGAGAGGGAGGACTTTGGTATGCAATCTGACAGCTTTAATGCAGGAACACTGTCAGAGCGAACAGGGACCAAAGCCAAATTCTCGGTCGAGGCATGGACTTTTAAAAACCTGGAAAAGAAGGGGGTCCAGGGTAGGCTGCCAATGGGGTAGGGGTGAGGAGGAGGGTCAAGGGGTGCAACTTCCAATCAGTACAACTTGGGCGAGGTAACCAGGGGTACAAGCCCATAGAAGGTCAAGATAGCAGAACTTTCTAGAAAAATATGAATATTAAATGAGGGGGATACATATGCAGGAGGGGATTGGAATAAACTTGGGAGGGTACAGACCAAAAGGGTAGGAGGGGTGTAGAATGATGGACTTAGCAGCTCCACCACTGATCATCAGGTCCCCAACCAATTTGGTGGGCTACTACACAAGTGGTCGTAGATATGTCATGTGAATTAAAAAAGCTGTTTGCATGTGTGACAGAAGAAAGTGTACATTTCTATAGCATTTGACTTTTCGTAAAACAGCTTCCATTTTAATAGATTTTTAAAATGTCTCCTAAGGATGGGAGACTTCAGTCAGAGATTCTGTAATGCTAAGTTTGAGTCTTTGGTGTTTGAGATTATTTTGAAGTAAAAAACCTAGGCTGATGCAAGACAGCATACTGTACTGCAAGTGGATTTAAAAACCATTTAAAATTCAACTGTAAGATGACTGTCAACAAAGATATTTTTCTGACACAATCTTCCACAACCCTTCTTTATTTTTTGTCAGTATTTTATCAATATTGATTGAGCTTTCAAAGACTAGAAAGCCTGTTAAGTAGTTAGCAAGGAAGGTTTCACTGGGATCAAGTAACCTGAATTGCTGTGTCTTGAAAAACCTCTTTACTTTGGTGAGATCGGATGTGGCCTGGCTTGGACAGAGTTAACTTTCTTCATAGCAGCTCACATAGTGACATGTTTTGGATTTGTGGCCAAAACAACAATGATCACACACTGACATTTTAGCTTTCAAATAAATACCTACCTGTGTTCCCTTATTCCTGTCTAGTCTCTTGTTTCTAGGTAGCCACTCAAGGCATCAACTTGCCTTGAGTGGCAAGTATTTGCACAGCATCAGGACCTTCTCTGTCTCTCACTCTGCCCCCACAGTGAGTTGAGGAGTTCACAGTGGGTTGGGAGGGCACATGGCCAGGCAGATGAACCAAACTAAGAGATATTCCATACCATATCCGTCATGCTCTGCAACGAAAGGGCAAAGAGGATTTTAGGAAGGCTGGCCACCTATTACTTCAGAACTATCTATCCATGGGAGGTGGTGAGTGGTGCCTATGCATCACTTGTATTGTTTTGTTTTCTTTTGCTTTTTTTCCAAATTTCTCCCTCACTTACTAAACATTTTTATTCTCAACCCTTCCATTTTCTTGCTTTTACTGTTCCTTTCAGTTTTTGCTGTCCCATCAAGGTGTGGAGGCAAGCGAGTGGCTGTGTGGTGCTTAGCTGCTTACTGGTATTAACCCATAGGTGGAAAAATAATGCAACCATTGATCAAAGTGTCCTTTCCAGGGGAGCTCGCAAATAAATAAGAGAAAACATGCTTTCTACTGAAGGTTTGAATAGTCCATTCTGTATACCTTCAAGGAAACAACATTTAGGGATGGTTCAATCACAGCTCCATGACTTAAAAGTGAGAAGCGGGAATCTTAAACAGATTCCTGTGTCTGGCAGAAGGACCTTGGGACATAACACTGAATTTAGACACTTTCAGACTAGGAATTACAGAGAAAATGGCAGTAATTAACAGCTGGAAAAAGTTTCCAAGAGCTTTAGGAGAACCTTTGCCATTAGAAAAGCTTAAATTCAGCATTTGCATTTAAAAAAAAAAATTCTGGTAGATCACATAAAAACTAAGAACAGTGTCTCTCGTCATTATAATGTGTGACATTCTTCTCTTACCCTCTTTGCAGAATTTATATCATATATTACCCTCTTTCTTTTTGTTTCAGTTCTGCAACACTACCTGTTACATTTAAGTGTCTAGAAGAAATAAATGGAGTGGACAAACGAGTTACAAGATTTGTACTCCCAGTTGGTGCTACAATTAATATGGATGGAACTGCTTTATATGAGGCTTTGGCTGCAATTTTCATTGCACAAGTCAACAACTTTGATCTGAACTTTGGGCAGATTATCACAATCAGGTATGGAAACCACTGTTATCTACATTTAATAAAAGCACCTTTGTGATGATCCCTTTCTGGTTTATGTGGGATTAAACAAAAGCAACTAGAGCTAAAAGCAAGAACTGCTAAAGTATCAGATTATCTCTGATTTACATCTTCTGCACACAAAAGGACCCCCAGCATGTATTCTCCTTTAGATAAATTTTTAACAATACTGTAACATGACACACCCATTACTGAACGTAATAAAGACAACAAGAACAGGTTTTAATTCATTTCAAATTTTTCTTTCTTAAGAACTCATGCAGCTGTTGGGACCTACAGACCTATGAGTACCAGGTAGTTTATAATGCATGTACAAAGATGAAGCATAAAATCACCACAATGATATTGCTAGGAGAGGTAGTGTTTTCCTGGTTTCAGGATACAAACGGGGCTAGCTGTGTAAGGAGCAGTAAAACATTTTTATTACTTCAGCTGATAGAAGTGGTGAATGTTATGTTACGTTTTCAAGCACACAAGCCTTCTTGTTTGAAATAGAACAGCGAACAACCCACTAGTTAGCATTCAGTGATAACTGATCTGCTTTAATTTCATTATGTTTATCACAGTTTAGAGAAAAAGGGGATGGGTACATGTGCAGAAGAAAGGAATGTCAGCAAGGGGAGAGGTGGGCACTGTGGGACAAAGACATATATCTATCACTCAGGAACACTGAAAGTTCAAATATAGTTCTTCTCTCCATAAAACCCAGCAGTTTATTTCAGTATTCATTAACATAAGGCAAAACTCTGCCTTCACCCTCTGAGGCATTGTTTCACATTCATTAGTACTAAAGCTGCTCCCTGGAAAACCACCTGAGAAAACAAATTCTTCCTAAACCAGGTGTGAAAGAGCATATTTCTACAAAATCACTAGACTGTATTACTCAGGGTTTCTGGCAGCTTTCTGTTTTCTGATGGCAGAACGCCAACTGCTGGAGGACAGAGACTTCACCTGGCATGAAGTTATAGTGAGAAGGACAGAGAGCAAAAGTTCTTGTGTTAGACCTGCCAGAACAGAACTACCTCCTCAGCTTTTCTTTTAGCATGTTTGAGCTTGTGGAGTGAGTTTTTTCGATGGGTGGGGACATGTAACTTTTATATTTTTGTCTGGCTCTTGGCATCTAGTAGGGAATTTACCACCTAAAAAAATCATGTTTCAAGGTTTCTGGATAAAGGTTTAGTGAAACAATTTGGATCAAGAGTCATACTCCCCTGCAGCTATAGGGTGTTCAGATAAGGAACTAGGCTCATCTTTTTATTTACTACTGAGCAAATACCTTCTTGCTTTATATCTGGTTTTAAAGTTTGACAGATGTTAAGGAGAGTTTTTATCACAGTTTAATTACAGAAATCAATTGCTCTTGCCATCTCTTTGCACAGCATCACCGCTACAGCTGCCAGTATTGGGGCTGCAGGCATTCCTCAAGCTGGACTGGTCACAATGGTCATTGTGCTCACATCAGTAGGTTTGCCTACAGATGATATCACTCTTATCATTGCCGTGGACTGGTTCTTGTAAGTATTTTTATGGATGTACTAAAAGCTTAGACCATATTTAGCAGTGAAATAGCCAGGGGCATTCTGGCTATACTACAGTGTTTTGCTGTGGATGGAAGTTAGATACAAGTGTTAAAAAGAATCACTATTTCTTGCTATTAAGGTATTTTCTTAGAGCAGATGGTGAGTGGTGTTGCTTAATTATCGTTCCTTTTGCATGCAAAAAGTTTACTTAGAAACCTGTATTGTTAGGATACTAAGAAAACTTTCAGACACACTGCAATTAAATAAGCAAAGAATTGCTTTAGTCTTTTATTTTTTGTAGGATAGCAATGAAAACTTTTCAATCAATCAGGCTCAGAACTGGATCAGATCCAACCAGTTCATTGCAGCCTTGCTGACTGTCTAACCTAGGAAAGGCTCATCTGTCTACCCCATGAACACAGAAATGAAAAATAATTTTGTTACTGCCACCACAAAGTATTGCCCCTCAGTTTTTCCATTCAACTCTCTGTAGATGACAGACACCTTTAGAGATATATATATATATTCCCCTAGGTCCAGGAAATAAACCAAAGGAAGACTCCCTCCAACCTCTATTTAATCTAACATATATTATTTAGCTTTTCCAGGGATTTTACCCCTCAGTCTTCTCAAGTGTTCCCTGAAAGAAGTTGCCTGTGTTGTTATCAAAACATAATGTCTTCAAGTTATTATCTAACCACCTGATGTAGGTGGATGCTTACCTACTTGACTCCTTGTCAAGCTGCCTCCTGCACCTGCTGGGCAGAGCGCTCTGAGAGGAATCAGTTTCTGTAGTTTAATTTGAGTCATTCCTGCACAATTCCACCCTGAATTACACATCATAGTTTGTGGTCAGGAGACAAACAAACCTACCAAGGTAGATTCTTGCTGGCTTATATGTTCAGAGGATACAAACCCAAACTCTTGATACCCAAGAACATTAAAATGCCTCCAAGAAGCCATACACTCGCTTTGCTGTCCTCATCACAAGACTGTTTCTTGCTGTGAAGTTGCTAAGAGTATTAACATATTTTGTGACTCCACATCCCACTATATTTGTTGATTTCTGTAGAAGAAATCATGGTATTAACAATTCAGGTAAGTGAATTCACACAGAACAGGTGACTCATCTAGTAGCTGTTTAAGGGCCATTTTAGCATAAGTCTGCATGCTTCCTTGAGGAAGGGATGAAATTAACCCACTACTCTTTCTTTAGGGATCGTCTCCGTACCACTACAAACGTCTTGGGAGACTCCATTGGAGCAGGAATTGTTGAACATTTATCACGGCACGAGCTGAAGAACAGGGATGCTGAAATGGGTAATTCCGTGATAGAGGAGAATGAAATGAAGAAACCATACCAACTGATCTCACAAGAAAATGAGAATGAGAAACCAATAGATAGTGAAACCAAGATGTAGGCTAGAGAAAGCGTGAGCTCAACATTACAAGTGTGGGAAAACACACTTTTTTTCCGGCAATTTATATCCTGAATTCACCAACTTCATCTATTCCTTGATTTCTCCCTTTATGCTCGCACTGGAAAGAATTAATGAAAATATATTCCAAACTAGCAGTGATCATGGTATATGTTGGCTTCCCACTTAAAAAAAAATTAACAGGCAACAACACTGGTCCTGCTAGACATATGCTAACTGGGGATAAAAAAAGAGATTGTGTATATGTTACTCAGTCCTGTGAATCTTTTTTTTTCTTTTTTTTTTTTATGAACTGGAAAGTAAAAACAGATAACAGAGCCTGAAAATGGTTTTATTTTTTTAAATACCTGTTGCAAAATTCCTAACATCTATAAAACACAATCAACACTTCTAACTTGATAACTGCATCCAACTAAGTAAATTAACAGGACTTTTGCTATTTTATCTGATTTTCTTTCTCTAGTGTTATATTATTGTTCAAATACTAGCAGGACAATAAAAAGCAGGAGATTAATTGAGGGGATAAAAAGGGGGAAGATATATAAATACAGAAAAGAAAATACCCCCAAATCAGCACTTTTACCAGCTGAGATAAAATATTTCTGAGAAAGTTATTTTATCTAGACAGCTTTTCAAATTAGTTTCAGCTGATCTTTATAAAAATTTAGCCTAGTTGGCTCCCACTGACTCTCAAACATTTACATATGCATGTATGTATTTCCAATCTGGATTTGCTGCCTTAATTTCAACATCACAACCCAGTTAAACAATCTGTGTGTGTAAGTGTTTGTAGGAGCAAGGCCCTGGTCTGGGACAGAAAATGTGTCTTCATCTCTGTCTGGATAAAAGAATTTGCACACTCTGGATGCACTAATAAGCTACTTAATAAGCAATTATAAGAAGGCAATGCCAGCCTTCTGCAGAAGGTGCAGAGGGTGAGATGTTCAGATCTTAAATGGGCTGGATTCTGAATCGGAATCCCTGGGACCAGCAGAGGTTTTCTGATTGGAAACCTCCAAAATTCTTGATCCACTAATAAATTATAGAGGTATTAACTGGACTTACATTTTTCCATGTGGAAAAGGCTCCCTGTCTTAATGTGAAATTCCGAATTCCTAGACTTTATCAGTAGCACCCGAAAAAGAAGAGAGAAGCCTTTAGAAAAGAAAACTAATGTGTGCTTTTGTATTTTTTATTAGGAAAAGATATGCAAATTGAAAAATAATAAATACTATAACATATGTTGAAATTTTAATTGGAAAGGATTTTAAAATTAAATATTGTAGGTAACTTTCAGGGACTAGATAAAGAAAGAATGAAAAAAGGGAAACAATGCACTTGTAATACAGTGACTTTTTTGTTCATTTCAAGATTATTCCCTGAAAAAACCTTTTTCTAGAAATACAAATTATGTGCTTTTTCCTTTTTGCCTTATATTATTAGAGAGGTTAAACTGGAAAGTTTCATAATGCACACATAATTGGAAGAAAGAAAAAATATTAATGGACAGGCACAATAATGTTTAATGATCAGTTTTATTAAAATATCCAGTTTTCTTCTTTCTCCCTGCCATTGCCAAAATAATTCTGATAACAGAAATGAAGGATCCCTTTGCATTGTTCCAGCTGCCATTCAAAAAACATTCAATATGTTGCATCTGTCACTTAAATTCCATAAACGGGTATACAAGTAACTATACTGAAAATGTCAGCATGCTGGTCAAAAACAAATATTTTCCCAGGCAAAATTGGTTTTTAGGGACTGAAAATTCCTGTCCATCTTCTCCAGTTGAGTAATCCAGACAATATGAGCAAGAACTCTCAAGTGAATGAAGTGAGCAGGGTTTAATATAGGTTATTGAGCAGTCAAACCAAGAAAGCTCTAAATGAATCTCTAAATGAATGACAGAAAGAAAATATGGGTCTTTTTTTTCTTTTTTTTTTTTTTTTTTTTTTTTGCTAACAGAATGCAAATCTAGGATGCAGACAGGCATTTTCTGATATATAATTAGAGATATTTTTATATAGATACTGTATTCAGAATGTGTGTATAAACATTAACTGTAGAATTTATGGCATAACATTTTAAAATTTTGTTAAGATTTTGTTTGGAAATACATTGCAAAGACAATGTAAAAGGCTGTCTTTCTATGACATCAGCTGAGAAAAATGAATTGTGTCACAAAGAATGTGATCTTTTTTATACTAACTTTTTTNTGTGTCACAAAGAATGTGATCTTTTTTATACTAACTTTTTTTCTTATGGAAATCAGGTATTATAGAAAGATTCCCTTCCCCATCCCTCACTGGTTCTGCATTGGTATGCACCTGGAGTGGATTGAGAAACATTACTTTGTAGATGTATTTTCAATAAAAATAGTTTTACATTACTGCTCTTACTGTGATTTAGAATTTCTTTCAAAGGTTCTGTAATAGAAACTTCGCACAAACTCAAAGATGAGAAACTCAGAGTATGGGATTTCAGGAATTACAGGCCATTTTGTACAGCAGGTCTTTGATAATACAGGGCTTCCTCACTACAAATACTTGCTTAGTTTCATGATCAAAAGTAAAGAAGTAAAGGATGGGAGGAAGGAACATTAAGAATTAAAGGAGCCAGTACCTAGCCCACCAAAGTTCATTCAAATTCAAGTATATAAATGCATATTAATATCTGCAGAATCTAAAAAAAAAGTATTCACATTTTCAGTGATTAAGCTTTTGCAAAGTTGCCAGTTCATTTTGGATGCACAATTAGATGGTCCAAACCCCCGTTATAGCTTTGTAACATTACAACTTCCTTAGACAGTCCACTGTTTAGTTCACGAAACCAGTTTGTGGTGCTGGGTTCATTTGGCAAAAACTTCAGCTAGCAGTTATTGTCTAATGACAGTGAATATCTCATCAGAAGTGCTGGAAGGGTATAAAAGATGCAAGTTGAATCACTTGCAACTGGAAAGTTGCATTGTTTGAAGCAAATGGAGACAGCAGGGAGATGCCTTGCCTTCCTGAACATGTACCAGCAAAACAACAAACAATGACTTCTGTGAATTTGCCTGTGGTGTTCTAAGTGTAAACAAATTTTGTAAAAAAAAATCAGATAAGAAAAATGTTCAGAGAAGACAGGGTGTTACAGAGCACATGAGCATAACTTTTCACAATTTTTTTTCTAGTTATCTGCATGTTCATTCCCCCAGTCCAGGTAAGTATCTTTATGTCTCTGGAACTACTATCATGATGGGAAGACTTTAAGAAAGAGGGCTAGTGTATCACAGAATCATTTGGGTTTGAAAATACCTCCAAGATCATTAAATCCAACCTTTGACTGATCAACACCTTGACAACTAGACCATGGCAGTGAGTGTCACGTCCATCCTTTTCCTGAACACCTCCAGGGATGGTGACTCCAACATCTCCCTGGGCAGCCTGTTCCAACGCCTGACAACCCTTTCTGTGAAGAAATTCATCCCGATGTCCAACCTGAACCTCCCCTGGTTTAGCTTGAGGCCATTTCCTCTCATCCTATCACTTGTCACCTGGGACAAGAGACCAACCACTGCCTGGCTACACCCACCTTTCGGGGAGTTGTAGAGAGTGATAAGGTCCCCCCCGAGCCTCCTCCTCTCTGAATAAACATCCCCAGCTCCCTCAGATGCTCTTTACATGACTTGCTCTCTAGACCCTTCCCCAGCTCCATTGTCCTTCACTGGACATGCTCCAGCATCTCACTTGGAGTTATTAGTGGCACAGTCACCTTGCTTACTCTTCTGCGCCCTCATGCAGAAGTAAGATCTCTGGTATTCCATAATTTTTCAGCAGTATTTTTGTTTAGAAGCTGGGGAACAAAACAGCTTTGCCATTCTTAGGCAAGAATTTGTGTCTTTGTAACAGTGTGTGGCCAGTATAAAGCAAAGTGATTATGCATGTGGAAAATCAACTGCTGGCACAGGACAGTATTTCTTCTGAAGGACTGAATTCGCACAAGTGACGTTTGTGTTCCAATGCAGCCAAAACTGACAAGAAATTTAAGGCATTTTTTTTCAACTAACCCTTGCTTGCTTTAATGAAGTTACAACAGAAAAGGTGCAGAGGAGTGTATCTTGCTTCTCGTGTGATCAACAGTGTCCTAGTTGTGATAACAGTGTGTGATCGGGTTCTGGTGTGATCAGCCATTTCCCAGAACAAGACAAAAATTCCGAGATTAACTGATAGATCACTACCTGTCTGGATTTTCTAAAGGCATCAGCTTATCCTGGAAGCATGGAATAAGATGGAAGAAGATTTTTACACCTTCATGCAAAACTGAAAACTCAGACTTGCAACATCAGTGAGGCAGCAAGATTTCTTCTTATAACAGAGAGCAGTAGTCAGATGAAACAATCCTTCATGATGAGCCCTTTTCTTTGCCCTTTCCCCCACCCAGCACCTCAGATATCTCTGAGATACACAGAGGTATCAAAAATTCCAACATTTTATTACAGGAGCACCTGCATCTCTAACCAAAGTTTTCTTTAACATGCCTCATTACACAACCAGGACTGCACAAATAATTGATTTTTCACTTCAGTGAGAGAACTGAAAAACTGGGGAGAATAATTCTTCCAGGGCATTATTGAAACAATTTTTTGTTGCTTAAAAAAAAAAATCGTCTCTCACTTTTAGATTGCTTTTAGTCTATTTTAAATTAAAACAAACTCAGCTGTAAAATGAACTGAACTTGGAAATAAAACATTGAATCATTTTGCTAGGAAAATGTCAAAATGAAATATTTCAACTTTTCTATAATATCTCCTCACTTTAAAGCCAATTGTATTTATAGAAGTTGGCACAGCTTCACACGTACTTGCCTCAAAAACTACATTTTTCAGCAGTATATTTTTATATTCATGCTTTTTCTTTGTTCTTTACAACTTCCTTTCTCCAGACATTGCACATTTTTCTGGTTTTCCTGATTACTTAGACTTTCTTCTTCATTGTACTACTGCCTTTTTAAGAGTTTTTTAAAACTCTTGATACTTCATAAAAATGCTAAAAAATCAATTATCTTCTGATATTTGTCCACTATTGTTACTATTACTCTGGCTCCTAAACTTGTGTTCATTTTCTGCATCTTTTTTTTTTTCAAAACCTTAATCAGTTTCTCATTTTCTGCAGTACCATATTCCTCTGTCTGTCTGTCCCACTTGTTCTCGTGGCTTTACTTCTCATTTTTACAGCTTCTCCTCCAAGAACTCTGCTACAGCAGGTCTTCATATACCCAGATTCAGGTCTCAGGAGTATTCTCAGTCTTCAACATGACTCAGCCTTTCTGAGTTTTCCTTCCTGACCAATAAGATATGGACAACAGCATTGCCCTGGCACCAGGTTTTCCAGAAATTAAGATTGTACAGAGCCTGTACAACGAGGCTGACGAAGACACCTGGGCCATGTCTTGGGCACCATCCAGACCCTGAGGATTTGTGTAGCACCCTTGTAGTTTTATCTCCTGTGCTCTAGATACTTGGGTGAATTTAAGAATTTATTCTACCCTCTCTTCAAAACAGAAATTAGATGAATTTCCAAAGTTCTTCATAATTATACTTAAAAACAGGCTGAGTCATGTAGTGCTCCCTGGCTCCTTCCACTGGCAAAAATCCCGTAAATAGCAAAGAGAGAAGGATAAAATAATGAACTGACTTGGATTTCAAACACTACATTGCAACTATACTCAGAATAACATTAGTGCTGGTGGCAGGTGGTGACTGTCATTCTTTCTGAGCAGGTGCCACACAAACTTCCCTTCACAGACCTTCCTGTTCACCTTGCCCGTGACCCACAGTCCCTCTCCTATTCCAGTCCTGCTCCTCTCCCAGGCAGCAGCTCCTCGCCATGCCAAACTGCCTTGTGGTTTTGTGATAGGCACAAATGGGGACTGGGATGAGACCACCCAACTTGCTTTCATTTACAGGGGATGTAAGCCAGGATGTAAGCCTGAGTCTCCAGAAGAAAAAGCCGACAGTACTAACCCACTGTGCCACTTAGCCTGCACAGTGCAAAAGAGCTATTCAGCTGCTGCCAGCGCTTCATTTTCAGATGTACTGTGGTTCTGTAACAATCAGCCTCCTAAAAACTGCAGTTTCCCAGCAATGACAGCCAAATTATTTTGTCTCGCTGGATTATGCTGCCATCGTGTGGCAGATGTTTTTTAAAAGGCACACTTTGCATCCAATTGAAAAATTAAGCTAGATGTTCTGATGAATAGTTGAACACAGCACTTAATGTATTGAGTACAGCATTTAACGTTTGTTCAGCTGCAGAATGTTTTTATTGTTATTATTATTATTATTATTATTATTATTATTATTATTATTATTATTATTATTATTATTATTACTATGCTTACTCACATAAAAAATGTACTTGTTCATCTTGTCCTCTGTTTGGCACAGTTTGAAGAGGTTTAGTGTGACACTGTCATTCTTATATTGATTCTTTGGTGTTTGTTCATTGTCTCTGCTTTCTCTGAGTATCTCTCAGGCAAGATGAAGATGTCTTGAGGAAAATGTGTGCTGAAGTTCCCAAAACATTCCTTTATGTGTATGGGCTATTCTGCTAGCACTAATTGCTAACGTAGCAGAGTTTCACACAGTACTAATCTGTCTTCCAGTCTCAGTTGTTTCTCTTTGAAGGGCTTTCTCTTGGCAATCTGCTGTGCCCCAAGGTTTTATGAAAATGCTAGATTTGCACATTTGGAATCTGTACCTGCCAAATCGTGTCCCTATTGAAACATACAGACCATACCTTGATACAATTAATGTCAAAATGGTTAGAAGAGGCTGAGGGACCTGGGACTGTTTAGCCTGGAGAAAAGGAGGCTCAGGGAAGACCTTATCACTCTCCAGAACTGAAAGGAGCTTGTAGAAGTATGGGGGTTGGTCTCTTCTCCCAGGTAACAAGGGACAGAACGAGATGAAATTACCTCAAGTTACACTAGGGGAAGTTTGGATCAGATACTAGGCAAAAATTGTTCATGGCGAGGGTTGTCAAGCATTAGAATAGGCTGCCAGGGAAGTGGTGGAGTCACCATTTCTGGAGTTTTTTCTAGAGCTGCTGTAGATGTGGCACTTGGAGACATGGTTTAGTGATGGACTTGGCAGTGCTGGGTTAAGGGATGGACTCGATGACCTTAGAGGTCTTTTCCAACCTAAACAGTTCTGTGATTCTATGAAGCAAATGCTGTGTGGTATCTGGCCAGGGCCTAAGCTGCTCCTTTACAAACCAGCAGTGCTGCCTATACTTGTAGTACTAAATATTGTATTGCAAACTCCTAAAGACAGATCTGGAAGAATTTTGCTTACACTGTCTTTAAATCCTTTCCAGCCCTTAGCACTGTCTAAAAACATCACATGACAAAAAGGGCCAGAAAGCAAAGAAAAAGAGTTCAAAATTACTATTTTTAAGTCATAGTCAAAAGGAGTCAAGTCATGATTTTGAAAATTATATATCTGTAATACTGAATCCTACTAAAATTACATCCCTCAAAAGTTAGTCCAGAAAATATTGGCCTTCCTGGCAGTTACTGTCTTTGTCAAACTAAAACAGGTCTTTCACAGTTCAGCAGTAATCAAACCACTGTGAAACTCCACTGCTATCAAAAAGTGCACCATCTGCTAAAAATACAAAGAAGAGTATTAAAATTGTAAATATAATTCTAGGAGCATGGGCTGGACTTTCTTTACTGCCAACACATAGCAGCTCTTCTATTTCAGAGCCATAAACTGCAGTCAAACTTTGCTTGTTCCCTCTTTCCTTTCAATTCATTACTTTCCACAGTATACTTTAGTCTGGTGGGTAAAGCATTCTCCAAATATAAGCTCAGCTGTGAACAAAAGAGAGAGAGAATTGAAAGGGTAAAAGGGTGCAGGGGAGATATTAGGAACAGAGCAGCAATTCTGATCTCCTGCCATGGTAAGATAATAACACAAACCCACTCGGCACATGAGCAAACATAGAAGGGTATTGGTAAGGAGCTGACATGATTCCAGCAAAAACAAAATCTGCCTCAGGGAAAATCTCTCTTGTGGACCTGCTGCACTTCTTTAAGTGCACTAGGAAAGAAATTAGTTGCACTAGTGGATGTAATGTATCTGAATTTTCAGAAAGCCACAGATAATGTACTACACCAAAGGTTAATAGTGAAAATAAATTTCCATGGACTTAAGGATAGGTCCTTTATGGATTTAAAGCTTGTTATGAGAACCAAGTGGTAGGGTTTAACTAACACTTCTCGGTAAAAAGAAGTGTTTAAAGTGAGTCCACACATGAAATGGTTTGGGGACTAATTTTACTGAACAGCTTTACCAATTCCACTGACAAGAAATTTTACAGTGCAGTCTCTGCAAGTGATCAAATAACACTTTGCTCTTTAAAGTACATGTTATTTGACAGTGGCATCAAATTCCGGGAGCCCACTAATCTGAATGGGTAACAGGTTTCCAGGTGATCTTCTCTTAAGACAAATACAAAGTAGTGCACCTAATAGGGAAAAAAATTCTAAATGGCAACTACATGATGCTGAACTCAAAACTGGCAGTTATGAGCCAAAGAAAGGATCTCAGAGCTGCTGCTGTTTCCTGGAACCGCTGGATCAATCCACTGGCCAAAAAAAGGCAGCAAGATGCTGGAAGTCACCAGTCAAGGTAGAAGGAGAACAAGGAGAAAAGAGGACATTATTTTTCTCCTATATGAGGTCCTTGGTGCAGCCACACCTCAAACTCCTTAGGATATTTCGAGGATGTAGAGGAATTAAGAGAGGTGCACAGAAATGACTACTAAGTAAAATATTCACAAGAGGTGATACAAAAATCTGGGAGATACTAAAAAGTCCTTGACTGCAGAAGCAGTATGATGAAGAAAAACAAAAACAAGAAGGAAATTGATAAAGCAAATGTAGAACTGCTGATCACCATATCCAACAACACTAGTCACAGGGGTAACTTGATGTCACTGTTGGGCAAGTACTTCAAAAGAGTTTAAACTGGTTAAGGAATACAGCTCTACAAAGTGGGTAGTGAACTCTGGAATTACACTGTCACAGGACATGCAGAGAGATGGTATCACAATGAGGCAACAGGTTCAAAAAGGGATTATATACATATTCAGAAACAGGCCTAAATGCAGATACCAAAGGAATAAGGAAGGACAAATGCTCCAACATCCTTGATATAACAACTTTGAAAGTTACGGAAGCCACCCAGAGAAGTGGCAGCTCACATGCTTTCACTAAACAGTGTCTCCATGCTGGGCACTGAGAAAATACTGGTTTTAAGAGAACAGTGGTCTAGTCTAGCAGGAGATTTCTAATTTTTTTTTCTAATGTTTATTTTTCCCATCTGTCCCACAACAGCAAGCATTTAGGCAACATAACATGGCTCATTCTGTTATCTGCTGAATTCTATGACACAGTAATTCCTTCTGTGACTTTCCACTTCACTGAGACATTCCTTCAAGTTATGCATCTTGAATAAAGTAGTCACTCTGAAGCTGCAAACTGATGACTCATATGTTTCAGGAAAAAATATTTTCTGCCTTCCCACTCGTGATGTTGTGTGTGCTCGTGTGTAAAATTCACTATCTTTGTCCTTTGCAACGTTTCAAAATTCCTTTGCTAAACCTTTTACAAAACTGACGTAAATTCCCAGGCACAGGCCTCTCCTCTAGGCTTGGAGCAGCAAGACCCACTCCCAAGAGCTGCCAGTAAGCACCATTATGCAGTTTGGTGATGTAAGAAACACCAGGTGAGATGCTGAACAAAATCACATCTTCTCATCTCTTGCTTTATTATGCCTTAATCAATTTCAGAGAACCCAGTGGAGCAGCCTGGTAAGTGCCAATACAGAGCTGTAAACTAATGCTCTGCTGTTTTCCAGACAATAAATTTATGCAGACAAAGTTCAAAGTCTGAAGCAGGGAGACTTCAGCTCATTTACATGCACTTTCCCAAAATACTGCTTTCATTATTCTTATGCTTCCACCACTGTATGAAATATTCTCTTAAAGAACTTGGGAAATTATTGGGACTGTGGATAAAAAACACCTGTCCAGAAGCCAGACTTTTTTCCAGATTCATTCCACTCCTTTGGTTGGAGAAAGCAACAAGAGATAAAGAAAGACAGCAACTTGATGAAGTAATTCATCATCTGTTAATGAAAGTACTGTTAGAACCAGTCACTGAAAACCTCCATTTAAAATGTCTTTAATACAAATTGTTTTTAATAAACTAAACTATTATTATTATTATTATTATCTAACACAAATGATCATTTAAATGTTCTTGTTCAGATGTTTTATGGATTTTATCAGCTTTGGTTAGCAAGTCTTCAAAACCATTTTTTTAAAAGCATGTTACTTAGAAAACCTAACATTAAGATATGTAGAAATGGCAAATATAATGTGATGTTCCTATTCTAACCAGTGTACCAAGTGTATGGGAATGTGAGACTCGTGATTTCCTTCCCTGAACAGGTGAGGGCTGTAAATAGTTACAATCCAGTCACAGAGACCTCATTGATTGGCCCGATTAGCCAAGATCAAACATACCTTCAGCTGACATCACAGAATGAAGCACACATTTTTAGCAGAGTACAAGGGACAGCAGCTCTGTTCATTTGATTTTTATCCATTTTTATCTCTCTCCTCCTTTGTTCAGTTGTCTCTCCTGACTCTTACTCTCTGGAGCTCAGACTGGTGGGTTTTGTACATTTATGTACATTGCCTGTTAAGCAAGAGAGCTCCTGGAAGTCCCTCTCAGAGGCTGTGGCAGTGGATATCTATCCTTGTGTCATGAAACCGGTCAAGGCGAGAAGCAGCTAGAACAAGAACTTGTAGCTCCCACATGCTAGAGATTCTGCATTTTTAAGTTGCACTAAATCAGTGAGGTTTGAAGTGCTTTCAGCAGAGTGTTTTTATCCAGAAGTTGCACCACGTGGAGGAGTGAAGAGAAAGCTTGAGCAATAGATCTGACACGCTGTTCTGCAGATAAAGCAAATCCAGAGACTGGGAGCTTTCTGCATCCCTTCCTCAAGTGGACTCACAGTCTTTGCAGTAACCCCTTACCAGGATGAAGGTCATCCTAGTTCAGGCAGGGTGAATTCTTCGTTCTGCCTGACACCTAGAGGTCCTGAACAGAAATATTTTCAGCAGTTCTGGACAGCTTTTCTTCGAGTTTCCCATTTGGATAGTACACACTCATCCTGTATCTCATGTGAAAAATTTACTGGCTTATGACCTTTTCTAGCATTTTCCTCTGAATATTATTTAAATCAGCCTTTTGATCTGAATTCTGATTATCTTTCAAGTGAAGCAAAAAACTTAAGCAGAAGTATAGAGATGTCAATTGATTTTCAAGAGAATCACTTGCCATGGGTCTTTCCCATGTGCACAAGAATGTTGTGGAAGAAGAACAGATCTGATACATGACCAGCATAATAAAGGTACTATGCTACACAATTGTCATGTTTTTAAAAGTAGCAAAAGTACAGATTTTCTGGACTAATTGTGGTACCTTTGGACATGGCACTAAGTACAAGAGATGTGTGAAAATTCATCTTAAAATTGATGAACCTTAATTTTCAATTTTCATTATTCATTTTTAAGGAATTAATATCTTTTTCAACTACAGTTTTCAAAAACAAACCTAAGAACTACCAGGATGAAATGCAGTACCAAGAAAGTCCAAATCCTGAAAGGATGGATAAAAGTACAAAATAGCTGTGGAATTTTTTTCCAGTGGATTAAATAAAAACTCCTCACTGTTCATCTTTGGCTACATCAGTTCAAAAACTATGTAACAGCAAAAAAGCCTTTCAAGAAAGACAAGACTCCCTTGAGGGCAGAGAGGCCCTGCAGAGAGACCTGGTAAATTAGAGAGATGGGCAATTAACAAGGGCAAGTTCTGGATTCTGCACCTGGAACGGGGCAGTCCTGGATGTATGGACAGACTGGGGAATGAGACACTGGAGAGCAGTGCCACGGAAAGTGATCTGGGGCTCCTGTTCAATGGCAAGTTGAACATGAGTCAGCAGTGCCCTGGCAGCCAGGAGGGCCAGCTCTGTCCTGGGGGGCATCAGGCACAGCATCGCAGCCGGGCAAGGAAGGGGATTGTCCCGCTCTGCTCTGCACTGGGGGGGCCTCACCTCGAGTGCTGGGGGCACTTTTGGGTGCCACAGTGTAAGAAAGGGCATTAAACCATTAGAGAGTGTCCAAATGATGGCCATGAGGATCATAAAGGGCCTTGAGGGAAAGCCTTATGAGGAGTGGCTGAGGTCACTTGGTCTGTTCAGCCTGGAGGAGACTGAGGGGAGACCTCATTGCAGTAACAACTTCCTCATGAGGGGAAGAGGAGGGGCAGGCACTGATCTCTTCTCTTGGTGATCAGTGACAGGACCCAAGGGAATGGCCTGAAGCTGTGCCAGTGGAGGTTTAGGTTGGATATCAGAAAAATCCTTCACACAGAGGGTGGGCACTGGAACAGGCTCCCCAGGGAAGTGGTCATAGCACGAAGCCTGACAGATTTCTAGAAGTGTTTGGACAACACTCTCAGGCACAGGGTGTGACTCTTGAGGTGTCCTGTGCAGAGCCAGGAGTTGCACTTGATGATCCTGATGGGTCCCTTCCAATTCAGGATATTCTTTGATGCTGTGATTCTACGAAGAGAAATTTTACTGGAGGAATGTAAAATCTCCTGGCTGAAAGGAAGAACTAGTTGGAGTACTACTAAAGAAGGTGTTAAGAGGACAAGATTTCCATTAAGTGTAAAGAACATGTGTCATTTATGTTTTCCTCTAATGAAGAAGCAAAGTGGCAGTCCATGAAATGAAAGGCTGAAAATTCACACATTGCAGTTAGTTGCTTCAGATTATATTGAGGTGAAGATTTCAGCAGAATCCAGGAGTTTCCATGTTTATAAAGACAATAAGAACATTCATACAACACATAGAATCATCTATAAACTTCTGAAAGAGGTAGAAATTCACTTCCCTCAGAACACCCACTAGTCTCTTTATGCTGAGTAGGAGGAAAATCCCCCAGGAGCACATTAGATTACATGCTGTGTTTAGAAGTTTTGCACTTTCCCTGAAGATTTAGCTTGCAGTTGTTGCCAAAATCAAATTATCAAATGAGATGGACTCTGGAGACCTGTCCAGGATGGCAGTCGTCACATCCCATGTTACCACAGCAGCATGGGAAAGCAGAAGACTTTTATAATTTTTACTGGAGGATGGGAAGGCAAAAAAGCAGGAGCCCTCATACCACTGATAGCAAACCATATGTCTCCTGTCATGAATTTACCAAGCTCCATTTTAAAGGCAATTAGGACTTGGCTTTTTACCTCCCTCTTTATAATGGGAAGCTGTTTATTAACCTACCCAGTGGTTAGGAATTTCCTTTTGATATCCTATTTTATATAACTGTTTGGTTTTGTTCTATATACTTTATAGCATGTAAGTACCTCTTCTCATTCCCCATGTTGACTTACAGTATTCTCTTTCACCCTATCTTTTTCTGGACTAAGTAAATTGTTTTGGCTTGCTCCCATGTATCTCTGCTCCCCTGACTCTGCTAGTAGTCCTCTTCTGCATTTGAGCCCTTACCTTCCTTGCACATCGGTGACCAAAACTGCTAATGGTATTTCAGATGAAGTTTGGGATGCACAAAAAAAAATATTCTTCCTAAAAGCTACCAAATACTTCACTGACACACCCCAAAATCTCATTTACTGCTTTACTAGCATCTCATTCTCTCTACATGCAGTCATCCTTTAAACACTTTCAACTAATTATGTCCAAGTTTATAGCAGAAATCCTTGTTATTTCTCCGTAAGAGCAATGACTTCGCACTTCGCTCAAATGAATTTCATTGCACTGCATCCAGTACTTGAATTCTTTTTGTATCAAAATCAGTAACAGAATTATTAAGACTGGTGTCAAATGGGATATTTTACTAGTACCTCCCTCCCCTTTAATGCCACTCCTCTTTCAAACTCCTGAGCAGCTCAAACTAATCTTCTTCAATGCAGTTAATTGTTTTCAAGACCAAATATTATGTTGAATGTCAAAAAAAAAAAATGAAACCTAGTAAATTATTTTATCAAGAAAATTACTTGTATTTAGAAAGAAATGATGCATCAAGTTTGCCTTGATCCATATCTCATGATTTCACACTGCATTTCACTGTTTCATTTAGCCCCCCACCTCACCTCATCTCACTTCCTTCTGAACTTTGCCAAGCCTTACATTCTCCTAAGCTCAGGCTAGACTTGGTGTCACATCCACGGGGCTTCAGAGAGGTCTGTACAGTCTAAATGCCTATGCAGAGACAAGATCAGATACAATCAACATTATCTTTGACAGATATTTGTCCAACCTGCTTTCAAAACAACATGGCTATAAAAATCTTCAATTAACACAGTTAGAAGCATCTCCTAGTGTTCATGCCAAGCCCTCTCTGCCACAAAAAATGCAGTTTTATATTTTTCTTTTCCCACAGAAAAGAGACAATTATTGATCAATGTTTTATAATAGTCTTGCTACGTGTATAGACTGTGGCTGTTTCACTGTCTTCTTCCTTGATGTTCAGACAAACCCCATTCTCTCAACCCCTCTAAATAGCATGTTTTATAAATGTGCATTCTACTTCATATCTTTCTGGGATTTTCTCTAGTTTATTCAATAAAACTACTTAAAATTATAATCTATTTATTACATTTTACAATACAATATCCTTAAAATCAGGTCATTCCTGTTTCAAACATGAATGAAATATAACAATTAGTACAGAAAGTATTTGTTGTGCAACAAGTACACAGGGACATATGTGCCCATACAAACAAATAAACACAAAATGAGCCTTAGTGTGAAGCAAATATTTCACTAGGTATTAGTCAAATATATGCACCTGCAGGCCATTTGAAGTATTTCTTTTTTCCTCTCCTCTACATATCAGAAGCCCTGATGCCACAGACTTGAAAACTTAAGTTTTTTCAATCACTCTAGAGTTCATTCCTACTGTTTTTGTTAACTTCTTCAAAAGGATTATTATTAACACACACAAATACATTTTGTAAGTAGTGCCTAAGACAGCTAATACACTTGTTGCTTTTATGAACAGCACAAAATATCTATCAGTTTCTACAGTATTCAAAACTATTCAAAGAATATTCAGATAAGATTTTAGTCGATACACGACCTTCCACTTCCAGCTTCCTTCAAGAACTGATCACAGGGTAAACCAGCAGTGACTGCCTGCTTGGTCACAAAGTATCCTGTTTTCCCTGGAAGAGAGAGACCCCTATAAATTGCTATTGAACAGTCATGTAAGGTTGTCTGCCCACATATTTATCATAATTCCATGTAAAATAAGATAGATACTTTGATCCCATGATTCCATATGTAATAATCAAAAGAGATGTTCAGGAGAGAGAGCATAAAAAATGCTCACATAAAAAACCACTAGAATACAAACTCTTGGAGACTTGTCTTGGGAAACCTGAACCTTGTTGTGCTCCAATCCTTGTCATGCTCCCATCGTGTGCTGAATGGACTCCTACTGTTTTTCCCATGGAGCGTTTCCCCAAGTAGAAGCCTTAGTAAAATGCACCTTCTAGGTTGTTTGTTTGTTTGTTTTTTCAAGACCAATTTTTCTTTACCATTTTGACAGCAAATATAATTTCATCTATCTCACACATTTTTCTGCAACAATGATTTATTCTTGAGGTCCTCACTGTATTCTAATTCAGATACTAAACAACATGTTTTGGAGTTTTTCTTTCACTCCTTTCCATCACGGAGGTAACTAATCCCTTGCTGTCAGCTCCAGAAGCACTTTTGCATTGGTTTACAGGCTTGAATTCCAGTCTTGTTGTCCGAACAGCCATGATGAAAGCGCCTGAATATCTGATGCAAGAGCCCATTCCCCAGGTGGCAGCTGTACCTTATTAACCACTTGTTAACATTAACCCCTCTGTTTATCTGTCTCAGAGAATGCTGCAATCCCCACCCGGAGTCTCCTCTGCTGCTCAGTGACAGGAGGACTTTCAGTGACCTCTCTCATCTCACCTTCTGCTGCCCTGTGTTTAAAAGAAAGAAGCTAGAAAGGATGTGGTCCTGCAACAATCACAGGTTTTAGAATGAGGGTGCATTCCAGTCCCAGGTAGCTTTTCAAACTTCCCACTTTCTGACGCTCTATGCTAATCTGTGACAGGATGTCTCAAGGGGTTTTAGGAACCTAGGATTGCTTGGCAACACAGAAGGGAAAACCTCTTGTTTTCTGCAGCTTAAAAGGCTACAGAAACTCTCTCTTCGTAATTTGAGAATTCAGAATCAGTCCTATTTGAAAGTATCTTCTTGCAAAAAGCCAAGACAGTTTTCACCTGCTTTTTTCCACTCATTTTCTGAGTACGATCACTGAGTTTGAGATCACTATGGGTCACACTCTGACCTTACCTGCTTACAAAACTACTCATTTCAGGTGAAATGAAAAGCTCAGGGTGGAATTTAATCAGATTTTCTTTCTCTTCTCCTGCCTTTCCTCCTCCCCTCTTGCCCCTGACAGTCATACTATAGGAGCCAAGTCTAATCCATCCCTTATAGCACTGACCATAAGCACTGGTGTATATTTTCCTCTTGAAAACTTGTGCTCTGATTTCCCAGTAATAGTGCTATAAACACCTCTCTCTTTGGAAAGGGAAGTAAGAAATTAGACCTGAAATGTCCTTTGAGTATACCTCCTCAGGGAAGGAGATTGCCCTGTCCCAGATAAAAATATTAAATTAGTAGCAGTCACTTGAGTTATGTCATTTTTTGTTACCTAAATGTAAGGGGCATGAGACCTAGCATTAACACTTACAGCCTGCCTTCCCTGTGAGTCCTTCACTCAGTCTTTCTGTATTTATTCTTGCTTATGTTTCACTTGGGCAGAAGCCTGATCTCTTTCCTTCTAGAAAGCAAGCAGTTAAAATTTTATTTGAAATAACAGTTCCCAGAAGTTTCAGTTACCTCAGTAACTACTGCTTAGGGAAAGGAAAAAAAGAACAAACCAAATCTCTAAATCCCAATACTTTGCTGATAGTTCCTCTTTGCCACTGACATTGTATTTACTGATATATTTTATTTCAAGCGTGAAAAAATAGTCAAATACCTGTAACTTTTTTATCCAGAGGCTGACAAAGGAAATAATAGAGTAATTAAATGACACGTTGGAACAGGCTCATTAAACAAATATACTCACCATTTTACTGGCAGCAACATCTTCATTAAAACCGATTTTAGTGTCAGGCAGAGGGAAGGAAAAAAGAGGGAGGCAGGATGGGAAAGAGAGAAAGAGAATGTAGTAATACTTTGCAGGACATAGTAATATTTTTGCAGAATGTAGTAATATTTTTCCTTCCAATACAGGAAAAACATGGGATGAAATTATGTTTATTTTTTGTTAGAGAGTCAATGCCAGCAGTGGACTATGTTGAATTCCCCTCATATGATCAATGGCCTTTTCAGTTCACACCTGAATGACTTTATAAGGGAAATAAATCACCTTGATTCAGCAAAGTGCTGAGGAGACAATAAGATATTGTGCTCTGACCTGCACAGGATTAAAGGTGTTCCTGCAGGATCTACCTGTAAGTTTCCAAAGGCCACAGGAACCAGTCAACTGCTCACCATAAGGCACTTACCTAAAGACACCAGCAAACTCAGAAGAAATGTAGCCAGATACAGCCCCCATGCCAGACGTGACAGTATCCTTTCTTAAGCCAGCACAGTGAGATCAGTGTTCTGCATGGATCCTAACATTTTCAATGAAACTTTTATTGTCCTCTTGAGCACTAGGTAACTAGCTATTTGAAGAGGTTGCTCGCACATTTCACAACTCTTCTGTTTTCCTGATTGAAGTAAGTGGCATTTATAACAGGAGAGGTCAGATGGGGAAGATTTTTCTAGGCTAAGGATATGCCCTGTCTCAATCTACAAGCAGATGTCTTCAAATTACTAGATTCACCTGGGGAATCTATTTCTGCCAGAAACAACAAATCTGCCTCAGTCTGAGCCTTTCAAATTGACTCAAATAAATATCTCACTGTCTTCATAGATTGCTGTGTCCAAGTCATGTTTACAGCCACAGTTCCCCCACAGAGAAGTTCTTCCATGGCACCTCTGGCTGTTCCGTGAAAATCCAGCTGCTGGTACCAACTGCTTCATTAGTTTTGTATCATCTAATGTGGGAACAGAATGCCACAAAGCAACCCCACCCCTCCCTTTCCAGTCCATACAGGATTCCAACATTTAGTGTTAACTTGGAGTAAGAAATCTGTGCCATGCATAGGTTGGAATAATTTTAATTTCGAAGAGTTAATTATTCAGCCGGCACAAAAATGCATGAGTCAGATGTAGGACGGGGTGCCCCAGTGAGCAGGCCCAGCAGGGCAGCAGCTCTCTGCTCTGCCACCTGGGAGAGGCCAGAACTCATGGGAGTGCCCTTGGAACGGGCAGGTGCTGCTTGTGCCATGCTTGACAGAGATGGAAGTTGCATTTTTACAATGGCAACAGCAGTCACATGCTGGCATCTTTGAAATGCTTTCTGAACATTATAGATTGATTTCTGCCCTTCTGTTCCTGAAAACGCATGAAGGAAAATGAAGATAGGGCAAGAAAACCAAAACATACGGCAGAGACAGGGAGCTGCTGCAGTGCAACCCTCCTCATCACCACAAAAAGTGCCTCTGGCATAACCTTGATACATTCTGGGCTGGCAGGATATATGGAGGTCTCATGAGCCAAAGAAGCAGATAGATAACTTTGCATGTCTCTAAAGACCTCAGCAGGTCTGTGTTTCCAGTGGCACTTCCTCTCACCCTAGGGGGACAAAAAAACCTGTTACTGGCTTCAGAATTAAATGCTGAGAAACTACAAATGATGTATCCATGGGAATCAGCCTCAGCCCAAGCACTCAACTATTTTGCATCCCCCATATCACTGGCTGGGAGATGCCATTAGTCTCCTATAGTCTAAACTGTGCACAGATCCTGATAAAACTCTGCTGTGCCCCTAAAATTACCTAAAGTGCAGAGCAAAAGAGGGGTTTCAGGGCAAACAGAAATACAAAGTAACAGCAGGGCGAGGGATTTGGAGCTAAGGGAGTGGCTGCTGTGGCAAAGGGTAGAGATGGCCACAGAACAGATGGTGATATTCAAATTCTAAGGATCATTATCAGCTGGGCAGAACACCCCTTGTTCAGAACCAGAAACAAGTCCTGAAAAGAAAGGAAAAACAGTCCCTATCTATGTGGGCCAGTGAAAGGTTAAATAGTAGTGACGTGGTAACGCTAATGGCTAGAAATGTGCTGCAATGTCTTGGGAACAAAGATAAAGAGATTTGGGTGAGAGTATGTGATCAATGAATTTCATAGGAGAGCAAGGAGAGAAATGAGTATATGCAAGGAGGGTGAATCAGAAGGATGCAAGTTGGTTTGTGATCTCCCAATATACAGTCAGAACCTGGAGAACGCAGCCCAATGCAGCCAAAAAAAATAATTTAACCCCCCTGGACAGTGCTGTATTTGACCTTTGTCCATGGAGAAAACTTCTAACCTTTTCAGTAGAATTAGATGATAGAATATTTTGTAAAGTTATCACAGGGTGAAAACCTAGAGGTTTTGGGTTTATTAATGTAGCAAATAGATAAAGAGCAAAAAACTCCAAAATGGAGGATTGCTGTAGTTTCTAAGTTTCTTCTACTTCTTCTATCCCTCCATGTTCTGCAGTAAAAGCAGTTTCAAAGGATTGGATGAAAAATTCTGCAGTTCCGGTGGGCATTTGTTAAGTATTGGCAGATAAATGAAAATATCTTTCGTTTTAAGTCCTTATTAGGTAATTTACCTTTAAAAAGGCCGTGTTATCTTGATTCTGTGGACATTCAGCAGACATTTTAAGAACATTCAGAACTCTCTGGACTCTCTGCTATACTCCTTGCTCTATTCTTAACTTTTCTGATAAGACTTAATAAACTATCTGAAAGCAGAGAGCGATGGATGTCTCATTAGTATTTGGGATTCCTGGCAAGGATCTCAAATCCTCCCTCAGCAGGGGAGGTCTGGTTTAAGGCACAGCAAAACCAACATGTGGGATTCAAAACAGAATCTCACAGCATACAGATCACCAAAAAGTGCAGTGATGGAGCTAAGACCATCTTGTGTAATTAAGAGATTAGAACGTTCCAAACATAAAACACCAAGTTCACCCAGAGCCTAGCTCAGTTTCAGCCTCTATTGATTTTGTTGGGATGACAGTATATATTCTGCCCTGAGAGATGTTTAATCAGCTGTTCTGTTCAAATAATGGTTTAAGCATTATTCTGTCCCTACATGTCAGCCTCTGTACAGGATTGATCCTGTAGGCTACTTCACATCAGAGAGAGTTGTGGGACTGCAAGCTACCCAGTTAATCATCTTGGGGGTCTGGTTTCCTTATTAGAAAACACGAACAAAGGAACTAAAATCCATGCTGGACCCAATGTGAATCTGTAGTTACTGCAGTGCAGGTCTATGCCTAGCTTTTCAGTTCTGTGTCTAACTGCCCTGAAGAGTCCTTTGCCCAGCCTTTTTGCAGGAAAACGTAATTCATACTTTGCATTTAGATTGATGTTGTAGTAACATGATTCTTGTGGGCAAAGGCAAGCAGATTTTTGTACACAAAACTGGGTGAACTACAGGAAACTTCTGTCTGAGTGCTCCGGGTGCATAATATTTGCAAGGCAAAGTGACTGAGTCTGCCTTTCTTTCACCACAGGCTGAGCTTACACGGGAGTGATAAAGTTCATATGTTGGAAAAGCAAGGTTTATGAGATTCACAAATAATACAACCTGAATTAGCATAAAAGAGCTCTGATAAACCCCTGCTAGTATGCAAACATACTCACAGAACCAATGAGCAGTTTTTAAAAACTGGTCTTATCACTTTACTCAACAGAGTAGTAGCTCTTTGAAGAGACTGAGAGAAAATGCCATCTCTTGCAAAACTTGTTCAACACATCAGAGAATAAGGTGGTAGTCAGCAGCTAAAAACAGCAAAGTTTAATTTTACATAAATTAGCAAACTTTAAAATAACTCCAGCCTCTCTGTATGGGTCACTGTAAACTGTTTCTTTCAAAACAAAGACTTTTTAGCACCTCAAGGATTATACTGGTAATGGTACAAAGCTGCACCATGGAGGTTCAGATTGGACATCAGGAGGCATTTCTTTAGTGTGAGTGTGGTCAAACACCAGTGTCCTGGAGAGGTGGTTGATGCCCCAAGTCTGTCAGTGTTCAAGAGGCATTTGGACACTGCCCTTAATAACAGGCTTTAACTTTTGGTCAGCTCTGAAGTGGTCTGGTAGTTGGATTCAATGATCATTGTATGTCACTTCCAACTGAATGATTCTAGTCTAGTCTGGTCTAGTCTAAAAAAAGAGTGTGGAATCCCTTTGATGTACAGCATGCTCTTTCTCCAGATTCCTTTCAAACTCCTCGTATCATTCCCAGGAAAAATACACCACAGACAAGTCCATGGAAGTAAGAGGAATGCTACAGAGAAGCTGGTTTCCAATGGGGAGGGACAGATATTTTTGAAATGTTTGGGCAGAGTGTAGACCAACACAACGCATTCCATATTCCCAGCTGTAAGTTTTAGCTTCTGCACTAGGGATAAGAGCCATGCAAGACACCTAGAGGAAAAATGTGTGTATAGGCCATAGAAAAATCAAAAATCCAAGTTCTTGCTTGCAACCTTCAGTGCTACGCAGTCAGACTGACCCTGCACATGGGCTTTAGATCAAATGAAAGGATTCGTATGTGTTTTTTCTCATTCCTCCTGCTGTTTTGTCACTCTCTTCTAACTCAGCTCTGGGATCTTTAGCCCCACAGAGTAAAGGCTGCTAGCATTGTATAGGAATTTGTCCACTGAGGGTGGGTCTCCACTTTATTTCTGTGAGGAAGTTTAGGGCACTGAGCATGCATGGTTCTTACAGTGTAAGAAGGAGAAATGGCCAAGCATCACTCCCAGTGCATGCAACTCACTGCATCAAATATGTCTTTTGTGGAAAAGTCCACAGGGTTCTTCCCTTGCACATCCGCTGAAGAAAATAAATGTATTTCCTAGAGTCAAAACATGGTAGTTGGACTGATTGTCCTTACCCAAACACAATGCAAGTGCCACAAAAAAGTCCCAAGAGTACAGGAAATCAGCCATGTGATTCTACTTGTTCTGTTGGTCTTTTCAAAAGGTCTTGTCACCACAGATCACTGTAGCCACAGACCTTCTGCACACAGGCAAGATTAATCTCATGCTGCAGTAAATCCTGGGCCACTTGGGCTGAAACAAGACACAAGGTAATACGTTCATGTTACAGGGGTCACAAGGAGGTCAGCTGGCATTAGCAGCCTTTTAGGAACTGCTGTTTCTCAGGCTAGAGCTGGGTCAGGCTCCACTGCTCTGCAGCCAGGAAAGCTTTGAGCATTCAGCAGGCCACGCAAAGCTCATTAAAAATAAGGAAGAGTGGGGGGAGAAGAGAGGAATGATAAGAGTTGAAGTGAGAAGAACATAGCCGGTTGTACAATGGAAATCCCCTGCTGGCTTTAAGCCCAGTGGCAGCCATGAGCCTTAGTTCTCAGGAGAAGAAACGGGACAAAGGTAGCAGGACACAAATGTTAAGAAAAAGGAATAACTGCCACTGAGGTAGTTGTTCATTTTGGTCTACTTTTGCACTTATTGCTTCAACTAAATCAATTTTACTTGAGCTTTCAGTGTAATGATGGAGCTCAGCTGTTGGGATCTTTCCTTTAAGAGCTAATGCCTTCTGCATGTAAAGTGCTGGACATTCAAAGACATGTCTTCAGACATGTTCCAAATTAAAGCTACAATCTCAAGAGAGTTTCCAAAATGCTTATCTTTATGGCAAATACTTTTCTTTTTCCCTAGTTACATCTGATGCAGCATTGCTGGCTTCCTGTGCCGACTTCAAATACACCCTGGAACTACCTAAATGAGTGTAACACAGAGAGAGAAATAAGCTACTTTACAACACTGAAGCATTACAAGGAATGTCAACAGACCTGTCTTTCTTTCTCCCAAAAACGTGCAGCAACTTCAAGGCTATTTCCATTATCTTCAGATTTTCAACCTTTAAAGCTGGAAGCACACTGGAAAGCACAATGTCCTCAGCTGACTGTGCATGTAACAGTTCCTGAGGCAAAGGGCAGCCATGAGCTGGCCAGAAGCCCTGCACTGGTGCTCACGTCCTCCACCAGTGCATGCAAGCATTTCATTCCTCCACTTGCTCTGAGGCTCGTCTCACAGTATTCCCACCACAAAGAGATACTGTCTAGATCGGTTGGAGAAGCAAAAGGAGACAAAACCCCAAAATACACTGGAGTCCACTCCTCTCCAAACTTCCAACCTGACTGCAGGCACAAGCACCCCATTAGTTCCTCTAATTTTAAAGTCAAAATGGAAATACTTATTTATAAATAACACTGGGAGAGGAAAAAAACAAATAAAAAACAAACAAACAAACAAAAACTCCTCAAAAGTAAAACTTTGTATTACAGCACACTTTTCCACTTTAAAGATAAATGATAAATAATCCAATGAGATTTCATTTAGATGAGACATTAATTTTCTTTTCATATTTAAGCATAACAAACTAGCTTGCTGTTTATCTGAAGCTTATTTCATATCTGAAGTATGTACAAAATGAAGGTGGCATCTCTTTGGTCAGAGCTTTGTTTGGCTGTCTTGATGGGTTCACTTTCAATCACAGGTGGACTTTCAGAGTGATTTTAGGAGCCAGATGTTTTGAAACTGTTCCATGCTCAGATGTATTCAAACCTTCATTTTTGGTACTTCTTTTCACAGAAAGAGAATTCCAGTGCCTGGAGCAAATAAATATGTTAAAATACACAACTGCAAGATAAAAAAATTTACAGATTGACTAATAAGGAGAAAATTCCACTTTGTTTTCTCACAGAAAGTAATGTAGGTAATTTGCTTAAATCAGGGGTGCCTGCTCCTAGACATTGTGCAGAGCCTAGTGTATTTGGGCAGCTTCACAGCATGATTAAAAAATGTAATTTGGTGTGAAATGCAGCACCTTATTATTGGTTGTTCATCGTTTATTTCTGTTTATGCATTCTAGGGAGGTACTAGTGAGTACACTTATAATATTGACCTTCTAGTCACAATCTGTAGTGAGTTCGGCTGGAGAATGGAAAACTATCTGCAAAAAAGAGATTACCACAGTTTATAGCCCTTTATACATATAGCAGAAAACTGTTCTCAGTATATCTATTCATGTTTTATTGCAAGCATGTTGTTTGTGCTCATCAGAAAGATGACTATATTGTTATCTTGTCTTTAAAATCAAATTCTCTCTTGTAAAGTGTCATAGTGAAAGGCTATAAGGATAAATGGTCATGTTGGAAGTTTTTAAGATAGTTAAATGACTACAGTTTATTTCAAAATTATATTTGGAATTGTTCCTACCAAATCTCTATCAGTTGAATGATTCTGTATTCAACAAGAGAAGAAAATGCTGTTTAATATTGAACTGTAATATCATTGCTGCAATAAAATTGTGTTTTCTAGATCTAATTCCTCAAGACAGTATTTCCCTCACGGTATTAAAGGTATTTTAAACTCCCAATTCATACCACCAGAGGGCAATATGATAAGGTCGAAATTGCAGTGTAAGTAAGGAAGAAACCGTGAGCTCTAAAATTGTCTTCTGTATTAAAATCGTTTAACGAAACTTAAAATGCATTATCTCATTTATTCAACTTTTTCATCATTTTAATTTTCACATCAGTGTACAAAAGGAAAAAATACAAAGAGAAAACCAGACTATGTGGAAGAAGACATTCTTTTTGAAGAAAAAGACAAAAAAGAGAACAGAGCATCAATAACATTTCTGTTATTCCAAATCACTGAGTCTGTACTCTGAGGCAGGTGGAAAGTTGAGGGTCTAAAGGGAGAAAGAACTATGGTCTTTTAGTATCTTTTCAGGCAGAAAATGGTGATTAACTGACTGTAACTAAGGGCAAACTTCAGTCAGTTTTGAACATCTGTTTATATGTTACAACCAGGTATAACAGCACACAATGCCTTTAGTATGCTGGAAAGAATTTTATCTACAGCATCTCTTTATAGTGTGTATGTAAGTACTGCCTTACAGAAGAAACCTGAAACTGTGTTTATTGAAGAACTGACAATTCACTTAAACTGAAGAAGGCTGATATGTAACTCATATCAAAAAGGAGGGAGAGAGAACAATAGGGAAATTCATAGCTAAAAAAAGAGTGGGCGATTATGTTTATTCTTACAAAATTAAGACCGGACTCTTAATTTCATGTCATCTTCCTTCAAAGTAATTTGCTTCCCTTTTTAAGGTTTTAAATAAAACTCAGAGGTGAGTTATAAAGAAACACTATTTGAAGGCTAATTTATAAGAAGATGCTTTTAAATTCAGAACTTCTATAATACAGAAAATAGGATTTTACGCAAAACCAGTATCTAGACAGTCCTGATGTCCGCTTAAAATCATCCAGGCTGAATGAGGAATGGAAGAGATTTACCCCAAAACCCATGACAGTTGCAAGTTCTCAGCTTCTTACATTGAAACCACAGGGATACCAGCTTATGAACAAAAGCCCACTTAAGAGTTCTTCAAAGTTTGAGACTTTTTAGTTCCAAAAGGAGCTGGCTACTTTCCCACATATGAAAACTATTACAGAAATTACACTCTCCCTGGTTTCAGTATGGTAACATTTATACTTATGTAATTAAGAAGGCACAAAGGCCTGGCTGGCATCCCTCCCTGAAACTTAAGAAACCATTACTTGTGTGCATGCAGTATAAAATGAACAACACAAAATACAGGAACAGTATATTATCAGTGAGGATGGAAGGCACATCTCATCCACAGGTTTGCAAGGCTCCCAAAGCTTGGTAAAATTAACCACATTTTATGAACATCAGATATAGTAAGTGCTTATTTTGTACAGACAGACAGGATGTTCTAGAAAATGGCTTGTCAGTCAAAAGACAGAGAGATAATGAAAATGACTCCAAGCTTTGTGCAGTGGAAGTATGCTCACCAGAGAGAATCAAAAGAAAAATAACTGGGAAGACAACAGAATGGCAGCATTGCTGATAGTTTGCTTTTAGATGCTATCTTCCATCTAAGAAAACTACTTTCCAAAAGGAGGGAAAACATCTGAGAAAATGAAGGAATAGGATCTAATTTAGCCAAGGCCACATCGTGAATCAAAGACGTAGGAACAAAAATCCACATCTGCTACCACCTGCTCTGCTCCCCAGACAATGTTTACTATTTACCTTGCTAAAAGCACTGTTTTCACATGGCACTATCCCTTTCACAAAGAGTCATCTGAAACTTGCTTTTGCACAAGCTGAATTCACACCCTGCAGGAGGTTCTGCTTCATCATTATTTGTAATATGTGCTCATTGTTAGTTATAATAAACATGATTTGTATATTCCAGTCAATTGTGGGGGCAGCACAGGTACATGTAGCTTCTGGGTTGGTCCCTGCCTGAGCTCCAGCAGATCTGGCAGAGCTTGCACACAGTACCATGTTCAAGCAAGCCTTGTAACTAGTCTGCAGTGCTGTGTATGTCTGGAGAACACATCTGTCTGAGCAGCTAAATCCAGCACCACAAACTGAAATATCACAAACTTGCTGAGACTCAAAGGCGAATCTGACCTATATTCTGGTCTCCAGGCTCCTTTTGGATTTCAGTTCCATTCAGCATACTTCAGTGGCCATGAAAGAGTATGTGATGAGGAGGGGAATAAAGAGGAAAATTATTTGCAAACACAGGTCTAGCTGGAATTCCACCATTGTTTGATGCTTGAGTACTCGGGCCAGTGTCAAAACAGAGCTGACATGCATCTTCAGGACACACTTTGATGAGAAACTACTGACACATCTCACTTTTAACCATCTGGCACCAGTTAGTCATGGTTTCACCAGCAATGCAGTGGCACTTGTAGCAGCTGATTCCTTTGTCCCAAACAAAGCACACTACTTAGGGTAATTCTCAAATGCAAACCAGGGCATTTAATGGCAATACAGAGTGGTTTTGAATAGTCAGAATTGTCCTCGATGGTGCTTAAAGTGAACACTGAAGGCCAAAATTGCACTGAAACATTATGCTTTGGTTTTTTTCATGTTGGCAATGTTCTTTTACCTCTGGGGTGCAGTATTGGACAGCTAAAGTAAATTAGAATCATCTTACAACTCAATAGAGCAAAACTGATGCCTCTTCCACACATGGTTGATTTTGTAAGATTTAGTTTGACAGTACCTGCTTTTTAATATTTTTGAAGTCTTTTTGGAAGAAAAAACTGTAGCACTATTTACAGTTTCCTAACCTGAAGCACTCAGTTTTCCTGAAGTATATCTTAGGTCTCCTATAGCCTGGTCACCTAGGGCCAAAAAAAGACACACATGGTAGACCATTAATTCATAGAAGGGGTCAGAACCTTCCATCATGGTCTATTCTCTCCACATAAACAGCTCATTACCAGGATTGGAAAGGTTCAGGATTTCCTACCTGTAAATACAGCCATGATCCTGTCACGTGGAAGCACAGCTCTTCCCAGAAGTGAGCCTTGCAGTAGTCTGAGCTCGAGTCACATCACCAGTATGAATAGAGGAGAGTGCCACCAAGGCAGATTGTATGTCAGTAACAGAAGGATTGTGGGGTTAGCAGGAAAGGAAAATTAGCCAACACTTACAGTCACATACAAACACACTGTATATTTGTAGCTCCAAGCTCAGCAGTCTCCCAGCCAGTGAATCAAGTGTCATCTAAACTCTGCTGACTTGAGGGGAGTTATGCATGTCCTGCAAGAGTTAATACAACTGGTAGATCAAGCTTGAGTTTATGTAACTCTCTGGACTACACTTCAGAGGACAATTAGGAAAAATTACAAAAAATGCACTAGAGGTACAAACAGGATGACCAGGAATACACAAGATCTCAACTGATTTTTCACTTAGGAACTTAATTATTAAAAAAACTTAGGTTTAAACATAAAATCCTGGTTTTAAAATAAATAAATTAATCAATCTTAAACCAGGAGGCCTTACCAGCTTCTTCTGTTCAAAGCTAGTGGTTTAAATCTACAAAAATACTCTACCTGCAGCTGTGAATGATGAGCTATCTCAGATTTTAACTCCTTTGCTTGAAGTACCGGCTGATGTTTAAGTCCCTGAATGTTGTTTACCCCTCCCAATATCTTCTCACAGTCTTGGCAGAATCACCACATCTCTCAAGGGACTGACCCTAAAGGATATTTGAGTAAGCACTTAAGAATTGCACTTCTAAGGCTCTCCCATGATGTCAATTTAGCTTAATTAAACTTCCACAACATGACTGTACCTATTCTTTCTTCTTAAATCACTCTTTCAGTCCCAGCCTTAGAACTTCATGCTGCAGAGTTGTGTTGAGGTATTTGTGACTGGAAAGGGAAAAGGAATGATAATCAGTGACCTCTAAGCAAAGACATCTTCCTGTGGAATCTCTCACTTAGTCCTGGTCTGTAGATTTCTCTGTTCAGAACTTCACATAAACAAAAGAGTGGAGGAATGAAAAAATGATCCAGCTCATTCTGTTCCTTTTAAAACTACACATTTTCTATTTTAATCTGTCTTACAAGTTAGCTTTGAGCTCTGCAGTACAATAACATATCTGTTTGTTACTTTTCATACAACAGCAGGAAGCCTTGATATTTGTTATTTCAGGTAGCATTGCTCTCTAAATGCCTGCAAGCTCAGGAGCTTTGCTTATAAATGTTTTCAGCACATTTACATGGCTGTAATAATGTCCAAATAATCAGATTCCCCTTCTCCAATTGAGTTTTGCAAGCATTTCATTATTTAATATTTTTAATGAGAAACTGCAAGGCTAAACAACATCCCAGATTATGGGTTTTATAAAACTTAATAGCACAAAATCTACCCAGTATGTTTCAAAAGTATTTTTTTATTTCAAATGGAATAACAGTGTGCTAAAGAAGAAAAGCAATCCCTGCAGGGTTTGCAACCCATGCACTGGATATTTTTTGAGTTTCTGAGAAGTTAAGCTATTTCCAAAACAAGAGTAGCAAGACATAAAACCTTTCAGTTTTGGGTTTGTTAAGTAACATAGTTAAAGTAAATGTTTTGCACCTGCTAGTTTTAAAATTTCATCTGTGTCTAACATAAAGAGTTAGTCAGGGCAATAAAGCTGAAAGCTACAAGCATAGATGTGACCAATGTAACATGCTGGTCTGGAATAAGGTGGACAGGAAACGTGAGGCTCCTACTTAGAATACTTGCTTCATTCTCCCTGATATTTTAGCGTTTTCTCAGCTAGCCCTTAATTAGTCCTTAGAAAAGTTAGTCATTAGAAAAACTCACCTTGAATAAGGGCCTCAGGCTGTGGCACAGATGTAAACACAGTAATGAGCATTTTGGTTAACCTCTCTACAGGGGGAACAAGGCTTTCCAGCTTTCTGTCATGGACAGGTAACGGAAAATCTTTGCTGTCACAGCAAAAATTTGTGACTTGTCAACTGAATTCTGAATATCTGAATTCTGTCCATGGTCTGTATGAGCTTCTAGGCTACTTGAGCAGAAATCTGGATGACCGCCTTGGACAACTGCAGGGGTCTTGCTACAAAACTGCTTTTACTGTTGAGCATCGTGGAAGAGCCTGCTAGTATTGAGGATATATTTAATTTCTTCTACTTATCATTGAAAATGCACACTCTATTTCTCCCTTTAAGGTTTAAATATTCAGATCAGCATCCTAGAAATCATCGGGAAAACTTAGTAGCAACACCTCCTATCACTGAGGTAATGTGTTGCAGGAGCTCTGAATGATCTTTCTCTCTATAACAGGACAACAATTCTTTTGCAGTTGCAAGATAGTTCAGTCTCCTAGCACAAATGAAATACGTAGCTCTAACTAGAGAAAAGAGGGTTTTATAAAATGTAATGCAAACGGATATATATAGTGTTTATAGGAATGAGAGACTAAGTATGGAAGTGCCTGTTCTCCCAGAACGTCTAAGACCAGTACTGCTTGTATGTTTGTGTGATGTGTGGTAGCCCATGGCTGTTTTTTAACAGATTTTGGATTTAGAACCCAGAAGAAAGAAATGTTGAGTTTTAAATAGGTTGAGTCACATAGCCAAGCCTGCTTAGAGCATATGCTAATTTAAATACTTGGATTTCATAGAGATAGTTTCTCATTCAGAGTAATGACATTTTTGAGCTATTACAAAGAAGTTGCAAATGCTCCAGCTGCCTAACCAGCATATATTTTCACAGTTTTTGTATTGTGCATTCAGGAACATTTTAATGGCCATTTTTCTATAGTGCAAACAAGAGCCATATATGTTTTTCAGTTGTAGATGACAGCCTAATTTTCACCTGTGCTTGCTTAAATCCTACAATGAAGAAGAAATGATGGAAGAGGAATGGTAATGCTTCTAGAGATGCTAAGTAAAAAAAAAAAAAATCACAATTAGGTGTAGAATACAGTTAGCACTCAGACATCTTGACAACACTCACTGCACAAACATAAGTATGTGCCGGATTCCACAGGTTAACAGAGATGAGAAGCAGCCTAAACACCAAATGGCGTTAATTTGCATTTAAAGTTCAAAGTGTAGCCATGCTGTGAATGTGTATCATGGAAAGATTCTTACTAGGCAAAGAAAGTCTGATAAATTCCACCAGTTTTACTTTCTTCTTGCCAGCAGATAAGTCTGAGACATGTTGTATAGGAGAGGTCATCCTTTCCTTGTTGGAAATGCACAGATGGATCCCAGATAACAGACACATCTGTCTACTACTCTAAACAGCAACATTTTATTAAAATTCTTAAATGTTAAACACACCTAGTAGAGGAATATTTGCATTATCCTTCCCTATCAATGTCATCCTGGGATGGCCTGTCTTACCACAACTTGTTTGTGCCACTGCTCAACCATTACTAATGGAAATAATTCTATGACCCTGCTTTTCTAGTACACTGGAGAATAGCTAAGGCCTTATGAACATTTAAATAGGTTGTTTTAGACAGTATTGTTGCCTTTCCCCGGCCTTAGAATTAAGAGCCAAACACGGTTAAGGGAAAAGGGGTTTTTACCTCGGTATTTATTTAAGGATCCTTAGGTGCACCACTTTGCCAAGGTGGGATGCGCTGAAATGCACACACACAGTACAATGTATAGGCCTTGCAAATTAGCATATCTATCAAAGATTTCCCAGTGAGAGGCTTGAATGAACCCCCTATCCCAAGTAATTCCCCCCTGGATTGACCTATCTTAGTTTACAGGAGAGGGAAGACCTTGGTTTCTCAGAATAGCATGCGGCTTTCTGGCCTCCAGCGGCAAGGCCTCCAGGATATTTGGTCTCCTGGCTTAACAGAAGGTTTATGCTAGGTTATCAAACTTAAGGAATTACAAGTGTGCATGCTAAAAGCACTGAGGATACATAAAAGCCATATAAAAGGGTATACAAAAGATATATAAAAGAAAAGGCAAAAAATCATCATGGCAGCAGTATGCGTGTCTAAAAAGGTTATTTTAGATATTGTAATTATCACCCTAGGGACAGTCTATCCATTATGCTTCTGAGTCAGTCTGCCTTCCACACTGAGTCAGCAGGATGGCTCTTTTATCAACCTAGTGCCTCCAAACAGCCGATTCACCATGTGGCAGCTTGTGGATCATCCCTGCCTGCAAGAACTCTGCAAACAGACCAAAGTTCAGCAGCCATGCTGCAAGCCAAGTAAAATACAGACCCTTTGCTTTGCTGAGAAAGCATAGGGACTGGCTGTAATGAATCAGTCAAAATTTTTTTGCTAAGGATGACTGAATGAGAAGGCACAACCAGGATGAAGGACAGGACAAACAAATCTATAGTGATGCCGTATGTTTGCAGAAGAATTTCCTACATTTGACAGGCACAGCTTTGTGCTCCCATTAGTGACTGTTTGGAGCTACAATATGCTTTCAGATGTAAGCTATTTTTCTAATCACAAGAGGCATAAATTATTTCCACCTCTCTTGTAGGCTTCCCCTCTCATTACAGAGCTCCCTTAGTTACCCATGCCTCTGGCATCTGGACTCACTTCAGGTGGTTCTGCATCAAATGCAATTTAAAACACTAAACCAAGTAATCCACAAGGGACATGACAGAATATTTACTAGATGGGTTTTTATAAGGAGCAGAGGCTACACCAGTTTTTCAGCTGCTGCCTTCTACAATTATTTCCTCTTTGATTCCACACTGAAGTTCTGGTCTACAACCTGAAAAAAGTCTAAAGGTATCATCTATAGAGTACCAACCTACATGACAATGAAGTCAGAGAGTACTTTCAGATACTTAATTTTCTATTCAGACTCAAAAGGATACTGTTATTTATTTATCCACCATAAAAGACTTCCACTTAAATATAAACTTCTGAATTGGCTATCATGTTTTGTTGATATCTAAACTCAGTGAGAGACTTCTCTTTTGTTCCTCAGGGGATTATCTTTTGCAAATACCAGAACAGGAATTTTACCTCAGGAAAGGGCAAATTATATGTGATGTATTTAAATTTCTGTACATTTTCCTGAAACAAAAAAGTTTAAAAAAAATCATTTTATAAAATTATTAAGAAATTTTTTTTCAAATTAGAGTTTTACCATAGAGGAAATTACTTGAATTATATATCCCTTAGGATCTCTTGGAGCAACTAAGTTTCAGTGTGCAGTGTTCCAGTAGACTTTATGCTGCTTTTATTTCTTTGCAAGGCAATCCTTTGCAGGTTGCTTGTATCTGTTCTAGGTACTTACTGTTTAATTAAAATAACAATAATAATTAATTAAGAAAAGGCTCCTGTGCATTTTCACTACTGAGCAGAAAGACAAAGAGGAAAAGAAAGATACCTACACACATAAACTCTGTCACCTCTGACAATGACCATTTCTGACAATCTGGAGTTTGTACCTTGATGTGCATACCAGGAGCACCTGGGAAACCTGAGCTCTCCCCTTTAGTCATAAAGCATCTTAAATCAGTTTTTAGTGAAGCTTGTTAGCTGCCACATGGAGCAGCACGGATTTCCTCAGCTAAAATGAGCAAAGCAGTGGAAGGAGAGCCCTAATGGAGAATGGTTGTGTGCAAATGACTCACTGGAGCACAGGGCAGCACCAGGGCTTATCTTTAAAAATACACAATATTTAGTCCATTATATGCACATATATATGGACGATAGCAAAATTATGATCTGGACGTCACTGGCTGGATAGTTTGTTACAGTTCAGAGGACTTTATAAAGTCAATGTTGTAATCACCTTTGGGACAACAGACAAAAACTTCTCCTGCCTGTAAATAATGTTCTGTTGATCCACTGACTGCCGTGGCTTCTGAGTAGTTATGGTCTTCCACGTCACTGATCTGCAAACCAAATGTCACCAGAGGGGACTTGGGCACTGTAACAAGTGCTGTTTATCAGCCCCAGAGTTATTAGTTCTCTAAGCAGAAGGACCTACTCTGATTTTGCCTGTGACACTCAGAAGCCCTAGCCATGCTGTTAACTTCTGTTAGAACTGACAATTTCTGTCAAAATTATGCAAGAGCTTAAGGGCATTCAATGCAGAAAAAAGAGATGTGTCATCTCTGTTCTGCTCCATTCTGCATCTCGCTCAGCTGACTAATTTCCATCCTCTGTACCTTCATTTGTAAACTAAGTAAAACATCCCAAGATTTTTAAGGCCAAGGGGGCCATTAAATTTGTGATTTGTGTTTGACCAAGCATATCTTCCACATAATTAGTTACATAATACAATTTTATACGTATAAATAACACAACTTTATATCATCCTCTGAATGGGAATTATGTCCTCTCTCTTAACTCATTAACATTTTATTTGAAGTCCTCCAAAGCTAAATGCTTTTCTGAATAGAAAGGTATACAGGATTTGGGTATGAGGTCTATGGCTAACAAATATTAAAAAAAAATTATAACAATTTGAATTATGACAAACTGAATAACAGATAGTAATTTTTCAAATTTTTTCAGCCTGTTCCATCAGGTTGTCCAAATTAATTGAATCATTTATTTTTGAAAATACTGAGTTTATTGTCAATCTAGTACAAGTAAACAACAAAATGTTTGTTTTCATAACTTCTTATGATCACAACTTTAATGAAAAAACCAGTTCCCTTTTTCCTTTCAGAAGGTCTGCAGATCAATTGAACATTCAAATAAATCACCAAGTATATGAAAACAGGTCCATTTCCAAGTTCTGCTTCTGAAACTCTCCATGTGGTTCATTTTACAGCAACAAGTCTTTCATCCAGCTATTATTTCAGTGAGTTGCTGCTTATTTTCTCTTTATTTATCTCACTTGAAAAATGTTGCTATCTTGGAATAAAATGTTGGAATAATCATGCTTTAATAGGTGGTTTAGGATCACTATAGTATCTTCAAGATTAATTAATTCTATTAAGTCTTTGGGTTGAAACTAGATAAGATCCAGATTCTTCCATCCTTCATCTTGATATATCCTAATAAAATTGTCTCTGCTTGGGACAAAACTAGCAGAACAGGAAGTTCATTCAAAGTCTTTTCCTGCTCGTGCTGTAACTTCAGAAGTCTTTAACTGAGATGCTTGTATTTCTGTAGGAAGTCCTTTCAATCTTTTTTCTTCTGGAAGAGAGAGACAGGAGAGAAGGAAGAGGAAAAAAATACGTAAAGTTATGTATATCTTGTATCTCCCTACTTTTTATACCACAGGTAATAAGCAAGCTAACAGCTCAACATGATACAATGCATCAGTGTCAGCTTTGGATTTTCTATTATGAGATCTTAGTACTCTATCATAGGTGATAATCTTATCTTGTGCTGTTTAAAATTAATCGTTTTATATCAAGTTACAGGGTGATTTAGCAAACTCAGGCAGAATACAATAGCAGCTAACCTTCGATTCTACTAAGTAAACTGATGTGCATTTGTTACAAAGTATATTACCATTAATGTAACTTATTAAATAGTAAAGAAACCAACCACAAGAAGAACTTTTGAAACAAATAAACAAAATCTGATAATCTTAAACTATTCCTCATAGGTTAATTACCTCAAATTGAGACTGATGGAAGAGGATCTGAGAAACTCCAAAAAAAGCAATAAACACTGTGGAACAATTAGCAAATAATTGAAACAATTGCTTTGTCAGGTTCTGATTCCCAGTCCTGATCTCTCACTGCTTCTGCCTTTGGGGGCTGTGTAAGTTCACTGCTTACCACCTCGGGGGCAGGGGAAGAGAGTAAATGATGTGTATCACTCATCAAAAGCAAACAACATCAAACAACTAAGCAACGCAGCAGATCCTTTGGCAATATCTATACACAGAGGCCAAGATTTTGTGTAATGTCATTGATTTCAGTGGAACTAAACCAGTCTGCACTAATTGAAGTTTTGGTCTGATATGGCTTTTATAAAAATATCAAAGAAAAAAAAAGTAAAGTTTCCACCAGCCAGTTCTAGGTTATCATCCCTGCTCCCTGTGGAAGAGAGGAATACGCATTTCTTTCCATGCTGTCTTTGAAACTGCTTTGTCAAGCAATCTGTAAAAAATTACAACAGTGCTATAATGCTTGCATTTTGGAAAAATAATTTCACTCTAGCAACAATGAAAGACAGTTCCAGTAGGAAAACCTAACAATAAAATATTGTCTCCAGTCAAGCTTGAGAGTGTTTAGTTTGTACCACAGAGTGACAGGGGTGTGTATTGTTAGAAATTGCTCACAGGGTCTGTGTTCCCACCTGTGAAATCCTTGTGGGCGCTCCTGATCACAGCATTGTCTTCGTATAGAATGAGATCTTCAGCATGAACAATTCAGAGTGCTGTTTTCAGTGAGTAATTATCAGGACCTGAGCTGTCTCCTACCCTTTGCATCTGTGTCAGTTTCCCCTGAGAGTTAGATCCCTTACGCACCAAAGATCTCCATTCTGAGTACTGAAACAAGCTTGTAAATCCAGCAGGCACAGCAGCTTCTGGAATCATTGCTGAGGAGGTTGTTATCCTAAGTGAAGTGCTTGGAATGAGTTATTTCACAATGAAACAAAGCATTTACATATCTCTTTAACCATAATGTTTTCACTGATGTTACACACGCTGCTTCATTTTGGTCCTCGACGCTCTACACTATAGAAGTAAAAATCACTGAAAAGACACTCTCTTCAGACCCCAATTCAGAAGTGAGAAATACATTGTAAAAGCAGCTGAATCACTTTATTTTTTACTACAGGTCAGTGTACCTTATTTGCATTCATTTTTCAGTGTTCTTGAAGCTCTTCTCACTCCTCTTTTCAATGTCTTCTTTGTCCTTTTGAAATTCTGTGATTGCTCTCATATTGCCTGAAGTGCTTGGAAAAATCTCACTCTCCATGGAGAAGGCAGAGTGGTAGGAATAGAGCCACTTCTATTCTGGTTTTCAACTGGCTTTTAGGAGAGAAGAGACTGCCATTTCCACACAAACCTCTATGCACAGGCTGTGAAAGCATAGGGTAGCTGCAATCACAGAAAAACACATGCTGTGGTGCCTCTTTGAAACTCTGTAATTTTTGCCACTCTTCCCTTCATCCAGGTATACCTCTCTGCTTCAAGTCTGCAGGAAACATAACATTTAACCTCATAAAAGCATTCTATATTTTCTCTACTATTTTGAAGTGGAAGGCTATAGTAGCAGCTGTCTTGTTTCAGGATCCACAGCTTTTTTTCCTCTGGAAGCCAGCCATCCCCCAGCAGGCTGACAGCATTCTTTCCATCTACACTCTTCAGAGCTTAATAATTTCTAAATCTCCCATTAATTTCCAATATGCCTATCCATCTCTCAATACATATTTTTTACTCCTTCTGTTTACAATAAAAATGCTTATAAAGCTTCAGTAAGTATAGTTACTTATATATTACTAAGACGATATGTGGAGCACATTATGCCAAAGCAGTCACATATTAGAAAATAATATATATGTTCAACAGGAAGAAAAAGAAGAAGCAAAGTAGGAAGGAGCATAAGAGTAAAAGAAAAGAAGTCGAAGAGGAGGAGAAAATGCTTCAGTTATGAATACAATGCAAAAGCTGTACTGTCTATAATTAAATTATTTTTCCATTAACTTGTCATCTGTACAGTGTTTTCTCATATAAAGTAGTCTCACTTACTGTTGTAATCTCTTGTTCCAAACTTTTTCTGATTTTCAGTATCTTGATATAGCTTATACCTATTGATGCTGGATATTGACATGACAGCAATTGCACCTGCTGTAAACCCAAAACAACCTCCCTCTTTTCCTCCACAGCTCTCACTTTATTCTTCACAATCTTGCTGCAGAAAACACTTGCATTCCTGTCTAAGAACCTGACCTTGCAAAAACTCTCTTCTGACTGCTGTGTTTCTAATACAGGCTTTAATCTAGCAAAGTAAAATAAATGCCGTCTATCATGAATAACTTAAAGTACATGGACTCAAATGCATACATCAGTTTCCACTGAACCAGACCTTGCAGTATTGTGTTAATACTCAAAACATTATGGTACAGATATTTTTATTCTTCTCCAAAATTCAAATGCTCAAATTGCACATTACTCTTCTTCTGGAAATCTGACCCCAATCTCAATTGTGTATTTAAAAGTTCTGTTTATCAAATTTCTGCAACAAAATATGAAACCTCCTACTGGTAGTATCATTCTTGCAGGTATTTTTGTTCTGATGAATTGCTAGTTTTCAATTTTGCACTGTTTAAAAAACACACATTAAAATGTGAAAATTACTTTATTTAGTAGGTCTCATATAAACTAGCAGATTGAAACAGCTAGCAGATTTTTCCTGTTACTCTTAAAATAATTTATTTTTAACTGTACCTTTAATTACATTCTACAGCTGCATCAAGTATCTAAAGTCCATATTCTATTGTTCAGACTTCAACTTAATCATGAAATCTTTATTATTCTAGTAAGGAATGCAGAATTGTATTTTAAAATAATGCTATTTCTACATACTTACTAATTCCTTATTAGCATAGATCAAGTATTGATACAGTCCCAAGGTAACACTGAGAGTTAATCTGTTAAAACATAGTATCTGCATCATTCTACTGGAAAGAGCAGGAATGTAAAGTAGGCTCTTCCAGCCCCATCCACAAAAAGGCTGCAATTCTTCTTGGTATTTTCATGAGTTGCCCGAGGCAGGGGAAGCTCCTGAGCCACTCTTTCCTCTGCTCACCTGTAAAAAAAAAGAACCTAGCTTCAGGCAGGGACCTGAGGATTTGGTTCCCTAAGAAAGGTACTTTGTCTTCATTACAATTGGTAGAGAAAAACAACCTCCAGTAATTCTTTGACTCTCAAGAAGGTCATAAATTAGGTTAAAATTTAAAAGAAAATCAACTATGTATTCGAAATGAAATAGCAAAAACAATAAGATGTCTTTCAACATTCCTCTTTAAAATCCTATTTTTTTCCTAAAAGCATATGTGATTTTTCTCTAATAATAGAAAGGGAAAGAAATGCATAATCTGAAAAAAAGACTCAGAGAAGCTTGTAAATGTACAGAGGAAACTGTCTACAAAATCTGAGTATTTATGCTAGATACAACCCTATTGAATGCCCTATTAGTATCAAGAAGGGTCTTTAAATAATTTTCAATTTTCCTCTTAACAGGATTATCTATCAAGATTACATTTTAACTCTTTCATTATTAACTGTGGTGATGAAACTGCTTTCCTCTCCCACCACAAATGACTTGCAAGTACCGAGGCTGGTCAGTGGTGATGAACAGTATGGCATTCCACTGTCTGGAGATGGCAACAGTGTCTGAAAGCAGAAATTTCACTGAAAAACTCTCCTGAGTACAGCATATTAAAATGTTGCCTTTGTGGAGGACTGATGTGGACATGGTAGGCCTCTTACCATTTAGATAAAGGTTGACATACTTAAAGGTTTTAAATTTATAAACATTTAATGTACAAAATATCAGGAGAGTGTGTGATACATATATATTCACTGGTACTATAACACACCATGGCTGTGAAAAATAAAAAGCAGCAGTTGATGCCACATCTGTAGAAACAACATGTTATTTCTGTTGCTGCTCTCTGTGCATTGTGCTATTTTCCTAAGCAGTTTAACCAGGAAAATCTGCAGGATGGACCTCATGTATTGAAAACACAGAAATGCTTCCCCACACTGCTGTCATGTTATCCAGAGGGAAGGCATCAGGCTAAGGACAACCTTCCTCAAGAACACTTACATTTTCTAATAAACAGTTAAAAAATAAGGAGGAACATGAAGTTGACACTTCTGAAGTGCAAACTTGAGAAAGGGGAGAGGTTTCACATCCAAACACTGCTTTTGAGAGAAAAAGTGAGTAGAGTATTTGCAGTGAGTACTTCAGAGCCCAGAATAAATTCTGTGTCCTTCCGCTGAATTTTCTTCTCCATGGTGTAGATCCCATTCAAATAAAAGGAAAATAATATTTTCATCTTAAAAAAAATAAGAGAGAAGCAAGAGGAAATAGATCCTGTTGCCTACTGCATATCTCACTAATGTCAGATATATCTGTAGATGTATTTATAGATACTGTAATATACATACATGTATGTATATGCAGATATACTGTCATGTACATATATAAGTGTAGATACTGTAAACAAAGGCAAAATTGGGTGTTAAAAGGATGACTTTGATGTTCAGAAAATCCTCTAAACAAGAACCTGAAAATGACAATTATTCTTGTTTTGAGGATGGCTCACTGATGTAAATGTATCCTAGTGGTAATCCTAAAAGTGTATTTCTAACACGGAAACTTGTAAGTCAGACTGATTTCTTGAATCCTTTTCAGAAGAGTGCAAACATAAATTCTAATGAACAATTCTCAGCACACCTTGAGAACAGAGAATTCTTTATTCCAGTGATCCAGTAGTTTTCCAAGTTTGTCAGAAGAGGTAAGAAGCCATTAGAGAAATCAGACCAATAAATCTGAATCATTCACTGCTACAGAAAATTTCTGACTTGTCTATCTAAATCTGATGGTATTGAAGTGGTTTGTGACTTACACAGGCTTACAAAAATTTCCTGGGAACTGGGAAATGTGAATGCTGCTTTGTACAGAATGCCATTTTAGTGAGCAATTCCATTTCATTAACCCCTGTATATTTCTCTGTCTCCAGCTGCTTGGAAAATCTTCTGTTAAGCAATTCTCCACGATTTCTGTCTAAAGACCTTCATATTGCATCATTATGTGGTTTTCCTTAAGATTTTCAAATTTAGCTCTAAAAGCTTGGGTGTCTTAAGTTAAATTACCTTCAGAATCCTGTACATGTAATTTCTTGTTTTCACTATTTGTCGTTTGTCAAACATATGCCTCACAAGTTTCTGTCTGTGCTTGCTTTTCAGATTTAACAATCAATTATGTAATGGTCTTATCATTTTCTAAAATGTAGATTGTGCCTTACACAAATACAGGGGAACTCCCGATGACCTCAGATCCAAGAAGCCACTTGAAAGCTTAACAATGTCGGTTTTCTTGCTTCAGCATTTGTAAATTTTTATTCAGTGTTCTGCAAACACAATTAGACAATGTTAAAAAAAAGGAGTTCCAGATAGCATGTGATTAAGATAGTAGGATTCATTTAGAAGCAGATTCAAAATGCACTCCTGTTTTTCATTTTTAAAGCATTATTTCTTCCAGCATTTCTCTTCCTCAGCAGTTTTGCTTTGCTTTGTAAGGCCAGTCCAAGGAATTTTGAGGGAAACATTTAGTTTTAACAAATTTTGTGGGAAACATTTAGTTTTAGCTGTTAATGTTTACCTAATATGCTGTTAGGTATCATTAAGTTTTTACAATATCTCATTTTGCACATGTACAATACACTTCACCTTTCTCTTGTGCCTTTGTTGCTAATCGAGCCTCAAAATCTCATTCTGTCCTGTCTGGCATTTGCTCCTCTTCATTGACAATCTCCTTTCTCTCATACCTACCACAGAATTATGCAGCCCACCACTGTCACCAAGTTCATCACAAGTTTAGAACACACTAATACTTGCTCTCTGAAATACCCTGATCAGTGTGCCTTACTACTCAGGCTATACTGAAGAAAAGTCACATTAATAGAAACATAGCAAAGAAAATGACTGTATTTCTGTGAATTAATTTTTTTTTTTTTTAATGAATAACCACTGCCATCAAAACTTTTTTTTGCATACAGAGTTTAAAATCTCTCCCTGAACAATTTTTGTCATGTAATGCTCAAATTTAAGGACCTTACTCGTGTCTGTAATAATTCCCAACTTACCTGGCTTTATCATAATGATTGTCCAGCAATCTAGCAGCATATTTTTTTAATAATAATCTGACTACCTTAGCAAACACAAAGGTATTTTCATTTCTTCCTGCCACATAAAAATAAAGTAATTACCTTCTTGGTGTTATCCAAAAGTCCAGTAATTCATAATTATTTTTATGCTCTATTGCAATACTTGTGGGTAGGAGACACCATCTCTAACATATCCTGATTTATATAAGTCATCCAGTCCTTAAAGCCTTTTTTCTGTATCCTGCACAAGGTAATTAGGCAGGCCCTAGATCTGGTGGCAAATACTGGGGTAATCCTCTATGCTTCAACTTACTGCCTGAGCCTTTCCACTCAAAATGAAGAATCTCTCCACTGAAGTCAAGCCAACTTAAACCATTTACCTCAGTTTCAGTTAGTTATTTCTGGAGTCACAAACTGCTCTTCAGTCAAACGTTGTGTCTCTGTCAAGAGCAAGACTTCCTTGCTGCTAGCTAAGTGGGGCTTTGTCTTTTTGCTTAGCAAAAATCCTGCAGTTCTTGAAAAACTCTGAAGAAAAGTTGATGGTTTTATGCATTTGTTCCTTTTATTATAAGAAGTGACGTAACAACCCTCTTGCCTGACATCTCTGATTTGTGATATTTTAATGAAAGATATTTGTCCTCGTAGCCAATCATTTTTCTTTCATGTTCTGTTTTAAATAGGAGAATACCTTCTTTTTAAAGCTCTTAGAATTTTATTTGTGAGACAAAATTTTTATTATCCTTGCAAGTATTTGCTATTTCCAAATTCATGTCCATCTTTCCTATGTATTATATTTTTACATTAATACCTAAGTCTCTTGGGAAACTTCACTCAAAACTATTTGCCAGATCTCAGCATTTTGGAAAAGCAGTTTTCAATTCATTCTGGGAAATAGATTTGATATTTGAGGCCGGTGCATTGTGTCAGGCAGTCTGACATATATTTCCTAGGGATTCATGGACTGGACTTAGATTGGCATGCTCTAATCTCCTTAGACTGTTCTGACCAGCCTGCAGTCACCCGCAGCAAACGATCTTATTGCCAAGATCCACCCTCTTGAATAGGATTGGTCTTGGAATGCCATAATAGATATTTAAGAAAGTGCATTAAATCTCGACTCTTGGTAGAGTGACTTGTTCTAAACCAGCCAATCTCTCTGACAGTAAAAATGATGACAGTGGGAATTGTGGTGGCCTGGCAAAAAGGATCCCTCCACTGACATCCTTGGATTCCTTGTTGCCAGCTCCCTATGTTACAAATCCATGTAGTTTTAAACTGTCAGAAGTTCAAGTTCGGCTCCTTGCCAAGTATCTCATACAGCTTATCATTGAACTGGGAGGTAAGATTAATCCTTATATTCTTTCTAAACACAATGCTAGCCTTGAGTTTCCTGAACTTGGATTTGTCAGTGTATATGAAGATGCCCAACATCGAACTAACATCTCCATACCACCGCCTGCGAACTTTCCCAGCAGCGGAGAGACCTCCACCTAGGCACAGTCCAGACACACATTAATCACACATCAGGTTGATTAGGCTGTACTACTTTGTGCCAGCGCTATAGCTCCTCAGAGATGCAGGTTAAAAATACCTGCTGTGTGGACTGCTAGGCACAGGTTTTTACACAGCCCCCCTGAAAGACGTGGCCTGCATGTGAAGAAGTCGTAAGAACATGGGGACTTGGACCTCTAGCAGCCCACAAGGCCTCCAGAGTTACTCTTACAGTACTTTACTGGGCAAGTGACGCGGTGAGGGGGTGTATGGAATGGATGCTGTGTCCTTCCCGGAAGTGTCCCGTGGGGATCCGCTCAGGGGTGCCACACACACACGCAGGGACACACCCAGACACACTGTGCTGGTGCAAGCACGCAGCCACACACACTCACTCAACGGCAGGACAGCTCTTCCAGCGCAGCCGAAGGCAAAGAGGCGGGAGGGATCCTTTGTACGGAGTTCCAAGAGGTTTATTCACAGAGAGATCCAGGGACAAAGAATGCCGAACACAGAGGGGTCCAGGGTTTTATACGGGGGCAGTACAAAGGGAGGGCAAAGCATCAGAACCGATCAACTGAAGGCCAAGGGGAAGAGAAAACGTGGGGTAATCGAACAGCAACCAATGGGGAAGGCGAGGGGAGGAACAAGGGAACCAGCAACCAATGGGCTATCGAGTAAGGGAGACTTTCCAGAACATGAACTTCTAAGGAGTAAAAAGGGTGGTAGGCTAACGAGACAACCAACAGGGGATAATCTACATAATAGAACAAGGGCCTGTGGGAATTCGCTGTGACCAAGAAGGTGTCTTTAGACATTGGTGCTGGCCCACCAGTGAACCTCTGCTATCTTGGGGCTCTGTGGCTCCTTGGTCATTCCTGCGGTGGTCTCAACCACCACAACAGGCAAGGAGTCAAATTTGCCATATGAATCATGAGAACAGCAATAGAAAACAAGCATGTACTATATTCTTGTCCCCATCTAGCTTTCTCCAGCCAAACTCATTTAACTCCCCTCAGAACAGTGAACTTAGGACCTTAATCAGAAACTCTAACAAGTATTACAAATGTCATGCCTGAGTGACAAGCCAATGTAGAAAATTGTTGGTGGATCCAGGCACGGGATCAGTTCTTTCCTTGGGTACCCACACATATTTCCTTTGTGATCTGCCTAGATTCTGCCTAGCTGCCATAATGGTGAGAGGGAAAACTGACATACCTCCTTCCTCTGCACTGCCAGCTCCTCCTGTGACAGTACAGGTGTGAAAAAATGCTGTATCAACTAAAATTTTGTAGATTATCTCCACTATGGTGTAACTGTTACCAGTGTCTGGAAATCTTAGTCTACAAGCCAAGTGCATGTATCTTTATTGGGATTTCAATGGGATGGTATCTTATCTGAAATTAAGCACAGTGCCTTACTGCAAAAGGGGAAGAGGGAGGGAGAAATTAAACATCTTGTACCCAGCACATGCAGAATGTTGAAAAATGTATACATATAGCAATAAATGACAGGGAACAAATTATCTAATAGATACCTTAATTAAGTTCTAACATTTGTGAACTAGTTCCAAATACAAAAAAATTAGTTATTCATGAGAAAACACCAATCTACATAAACCAGCTGAGAATGCCAAGAAGTTTCCTACATTGTACTAGTAAGCTGTGTTTTCTAAGAGAATAATAATAAAGTCTGTTTCTTGTATGCCTTCCATAAGCTCTTAAATAACCTACAGTATACTGTGTAAATGTAGATTGCCTTTTCACAGTGACTTCTGAACAAAGAAAAATTATTGGCCTTTTGATACCCAAGAAATTGACTAGAGGAATGATCTTATCAAAGCAGGTTGTCATTATTTATGAGCTTCTCCTACCCCTAATATAAATGCCACTCTTTAAAAGAAACAGTGACATAATATAAAGTGTATTTTAATCACCAGTTTATATAAGGAAGAATAAACCAAAAGCAAAGTGTCTTTGCTACCATGTAACAAAAAGTGTAATTATCAATAAAATAGGATACTCCCACTTTGACAGACAAATGGAGAACATGGGATCCCCAGAACACTTCTCCCACCAGGAGGCATGAAAAAGGCAGAATCTTTCAAAGTTGTGACAGAGAAATTCAAAGAAAATTTGGTTAATTGTTTAAATTTTTCATATAACATCTTTGAAACTGCTTTTATCTTCAGTTCAGGTGTATTCTTTGAAAGCAATTTCTTTTGTACCTGTACAAGCCTCAGAGACTCATATGTGCATAGACTCCTTTCATTTCTACCGATTTCCCTCAATAAGTGTTTAAGAAGAATAACGGTTCAGCTCTGAAAATGGCTGGGTACATCTCCGGGGCATCTACAGAAAAGTGACAGCTTTACAGAGACCACAACACAGTCCAAGCATTAAAGAAGCGGTGATGCTCTTTTAAAAGTATGATTTCAAATTCAGTGCTAAGGTACATTGCACCTTCAATTTACATTCACTGCTCAGAGTCTCCCACAGATTTTACTGCAGAGGCACTCTCCTTTCCTGGTGGCTAGTCCAGGATGCTTCACATCACCCCAGGTAAGTGCACTGTGCACTGAGCCACAATTTATTTTGATCTTTGGATTGAAGCATGTTTATGAATATTGTTAAATACTACTTTCTAAGGTTAATATTTGGAGGTTCCAATTAGGTATTAGAAATATTTTTTTAACTGAAAGAGAGGTTAGACATTGGAATAAGTTGTCAAGGGAGGTGGTGGAATCACTGTTTTTGGAAGTGTTCAAAAGGCATCTGGATGTGGTATTTTGGGATATGGTTTAGGGGTGATTATGGTAGTGCTGTTGGTCTTGAAGATCTTGAAGGTCTCTTCATCCAACATGGATGAGAATGTGATTCTGTGATGCTTGTGTCTTGGTTTTGAAAGACAGGTGTCTATTGAGGAAGGCAGAAGCCCCCTTTGGACTGAAAATATAACTCCCTCCCCTCCGAATTACTATAATTTTGAAATCAAGGGGCTTTCAGGCCAGGATATGAGGAATAGGAATAACAGTTCTTTACATATATATATATATATATATCAAGGCAAACAAAACAACAACAACTATGACAGTAACAGCAAACAGAACAGAACCCAGTGACCCCTTCCCGGCTGTCAGACCCTGTCCTTTCGGTGCAGTGACGCTCACGGCCGGCAGGGCCGCTGGCGGCTCCCGCTGGGCAGGGCGGGGGCGATGGTTCCCCCGCGGCTGCAGGGAGTGCTCCGGAGCGAGCTCGGGGAGCACGCGGCAGTAGTGGACACGAGCCGGGAAGGGATGGGAGAAAAGCTCACAAAACTCCTGGGCGGCCGATCCTGGTGCCCCAGCAGAACTCTCTCGGGACCGGCAGCTGGAACAGCAGGAATGCGCAAAAAAATCCCAGATGGTAGATGAGATGTATCGAGCTCCGAAGCAGTAGCGGGAACTCCGGGAGGTCTCGGCGGGCAGGGGGTGCGGTGCTGGCGGCAGGGCAGGGTAGCGAAAACCCAAAAACAGCAACAAAGAAAAACGGCGGAGGCAGGCAGCTGCCTTCCGGCGGCGCAGTGAAAGAGGGGCTTGGGGTCCCGGGCCCCCTGAGGCACCCCAGCAGATGGTGAAAAGGGTCCCTCTCAGCGGCGGCTCCGGCCAGCAGAAATCCCCACTCACGGCCAAAAGAGAAAAAAGAAGGTAGCAGAAGGCAGAAAAACCTGCAGTGAGGCGACCTCTCCCCAAAACCGACTGCAGCCTCCGTGTCTTCCGAAAGCCCAAGAGAGCTCGAGCGAGAGAAAAAAAAAACTAGCCTTTGCCCAGGTAACAGGGCAGTTAAAGAAGTCTCCTCCCTGCTTCAGCCAGACCTTTTGTCCCCCTTAAGTACCTGGCAATTATCCTTTAGTATGGGGAAAAATTCCTCAAGAGGAAAAGAAGAAAGACAAAAAGAAGAAAAAAAAAAAAGAAACAACTCCCAAACCCCAACACTTGAAAATGTTAATAAAGATTTTTTTTCAAAAGTATTTATTTTCAAGCTCAGTGAAGGAGACTGTATGAGGCTCCTATAAAGGATTCACTTCTTCTTGTGCAAGTCAGCAACTTTCTTAGAAACTGACTTAAAGATACTACCCAAGACCTTTCTTGGATATAAAGAGACCTGGCAAAACTCCAGCACTAGTTCTCAGAAAACTGAATGCATGTGTACATTGCATGGATGCTGTATGTATGCATTTGTGGACTGAAGAGCAATGAGGAACAATTTTTGAAGGAAATTTTTCTTGAATCTTCAAAATGAACAATGAAGGCCCAAGCGACAGAAGCTTGGTAGGCACTGTTCTCGTATGTAACCCTATTTCATCATACCAGAACACAGCTATCACATTTCCAATGAAAACCACAAGCTCTGATTTACCACCCTGAAAACACAAATACACACACCGGCTTTGCAAAACCACATCCTGATTCCTGACCAGTTGTGTATCAATTCTCAACCCTGCTCATCTGGATCATAAGAAATCACGTGTATGAAAACACTATCAGCAGCAGTAGCTGCAGGAGGGGAAAAACAAGGCAGAGAAAAGGAAAAGGTAATGTAACACCAAGTAAGATCTGGGAACAAGAAGGATTATGAACAGAAAACCAATATAATATTTTCAAAATACTACACATGCCATGAAGGTTCTTCAGCAGCACTTTGTGATCTGCTCAAACATTTTGACTTGCTTGGAACATCTCAGTAGTGTGAAAAGATCTCTATTGATTTCTGTGCAATGACTGCTGCTCCAAATGGCTGCATTTGGCAAACAGCAAATACAAATGGTAAATATTTTAAAAATTTGAGGTGACCACCACTTACATAATTTCAATTTTCATTTTTTTTCTCCCACATGAAAAGGTGATTCACTATGATAGCCATAAGCCACTCAACCTGTGCAATAATCAGTAGCTGATGTAATTCTCAGGTGGAGAAAGCCAAAAAGCAATCTTATTCTCACGGTTTATTGCTATAATCCTAGTAATTAACTGCTCCTTATCACATACAGATCTCAAACACAAAGGTAAACTGACACTGGGTTTTGTGGTATAAATCACTAACATTCTATATGAATATCACGGTTTAGGATACACAGCACAGTTAGCCTAATGTGATTCAAATTAGCAAACTGAATTTCTCACAGGCTCTTGAGTTTTACCAGTCTGCCTCTGTTCAACTTGTCAAAAGATTTCACTCCTAAGTATATCCTATCATATAGCCCAGCAGATTCTACAGAAACAAATAAGCAACAAGCAAACATATCTAAGCAAGCAAAGCACAAAAGTCTGTTATCACAGAAGCTTATTATCTTTCCAGCTGTAGAACACCAAAATTATGTGGCGAAGCTCATGGTGGATTTTTTTTCAGAACCAAGGAGGAAGAGATCAGCATAGTTTGTGCCACATCTAATTTTTGCAGCCTCTTTCTCACTGCTGGTTTAGGCTTTCTGCTGTTTATGGAAAGTCCAATATTTGCATCTTTACGAATGAAGATAAAATAAACATTACTGAGATAGTGTCTGAGGAGGAGTGGAATGGAGGATAAGTGTTCTGCACCCACAGAAGAGTACTCAGAAAAACAGTCTGCTGTTGTTCAAAATAGTAGGATTTAACTTGTGATTATAATTGGCAATGATACAGTTATAATGAAGGGAAGAATACTAAAAGGGTGCTAGTCTGTGGCCTAGATACATCAGAAGAAAGGAAATAGTAATACTGACTTTGCAAATATGCTCAATAAATATAACATGTTGGGTAGCAGGAACTGAAAAATGTATATGATTGATTTTGGGTCTCCTTTCACTTGACTGAGTATCTTACCTGCAAAAGTTGTGTTGTAAGCACACCCAGAAGCCCTCTATGTTTCCACTGCTTCAGCTTATAACCTGGCATTTACCAGATGTTATGTTGTATTTACTGCTACGTTGTGAGTCAACTTACTTATTAACTAGAAATGCTAGTAAGATAAATATATAATTCTCCAGCAACCAGTCATAAAGTGTATGTTTTAGTTTTCTTATGCAGCTTGCCTACTAATCAGTGAAACTCACCAGATTAAATCGAATGGTGTCTCTGCTCTACAGCAAAAGTATAAACACAAAGCATTTCAACCAATCCCCCAAGGAACACTGTAATCCCTCCAAAATGTCACAATATTTAATAATCCAAATTATTTTCCAGAAGAATAATTGACAGTGAGATGTTACAGTATTCTTTTCATAGTTAAGACTGACACCAGGTTAGTCCTGTGCCACTTTGGTTTAGTATTATGGTAGACTGCACTGGCATTCCTCTGCTTAAAAATTATAAGATATACACTGAATATAAAGTAGGCTCTGCCTTCAAACTTGGAAAGAGAGTTGTCCTACTTTTTTAATCAGAACATCAGAAAATAATTTGGCTAAAACATTTTTAGTTTGTTTCACATGTCTTTGGCCCTAGATCAAAGATAACTTTATACTGGTCCATCATGCTTCCTCTAAGTTTTGTTTCTTTGTGGTCACATGTGCCAGCTACATTAAAAAAATAAAATCTATGAAGAAACTGTGCTGTTCACAGAATATTGACTCAGTTCTGCTTCTATCAGTATCAACAATTATATTGCCACTGACTTGAGAAGAAGTAGAGCTATGTTGTGAGTGATTACATAGGTATGGCATCTCTTCATATTTCTTTAGCAATTTTCATTCAAGGCAAATTACAGACTTCTGCAACCATCATGAGGAATTTCAACACTGAACTCCACCTAATCTTGTTTGATTAGAAAGCTAATGCTCTGTTCAGATGATGAGATTATCGTGTTCAAGATTTCAGCATGCAAGTGTCTTAAGATATTTCTCCTTTCAATTGTCAAGATGAAGCTTTTTTTACTGCCTGCACCATTAAATACAGTAAAAAACACTTACTAACTGCCTTCTAAATTTTCATCCAGCTGATAAATAGACTGGTCTTATTCTAATAATTATTGCCTTCATGTAATCATATGTTCAGCTAGAGAATCTCCTAAAACAATATTGATTGCTTATTTGCATGATTTGTTTATTTGATTCACATAAATATAAACACAAAGGTAATGCATTTCTCAGCATTATTTCACAGAATCACAGAAATTTCTGAGTTGGAAGGGACCCGTCAGGATCATCAAGTCCAACTCCTGGCTCTGCGCAGGACATCTCAAGAGTCACACCCTGTGCCTGAGAGCAATGTCCAAATGCTTCTTTAGCTCTGTCAGGCTGGTGCTGTGACCACTGCCCTGAGGATCCTGTTCCAGTGCCCAGCCACCATCTGGAGAAGAATCTTTTCCTGATATCCAACCTAAACCTCTCTGACACAACTTCAGGCCATTCTCTTGGGTCCTGTCACTGTCACCACAGAGAAGAGATCAGTGCCTGACCCTGCACTTCCCTTGGTGAGGGAGTTGTTACTGCAATGAGGTGTCCCCTTAGTCTCAGCTGCTCCAGGCTGAACAGACCAAATGATCTCAGCCACTCCTCACACAGCTTCCCCTCCAGACCGTTCACCATCCTAACTGTCCTCCTTTGGACACCCTCTAATAGCTTAATATTTTTCTTAAACTGTGGCACCCAAAATTGCCTCCAGCACTTGAGGTGAGAACACCCCAGTGCAGAGCAGAGGGGACAATCCCCTCCCTTGCCCGGCTGGCAATGCTGTGCTGATGCCCCCAGGACAGAGCTGGCCCTCCTGGCTGCCAGGGCACTGCTGGCTCATGTTCAACTTGCCATCAACCAGGACCCTCAGGTCCTCTTCCATGATGCTGCTTTTCAGCCTCTCATTCCCCAGTCTATGCACACAACTAGGGGTGCCTCATTCAGGTGCAAGAATCCAGCAGTTGCTCTTCTTAAACTTTGCATGGTTAGTAATTGTCCAGCCCTCTCATTTCCCAAGGATTTTCACAGGTTCTTTCTGCCTTAGAGGGACCCAACAGCTCCTCCCAGTTTTGGACCATCTGTGGACTTGCTCAGTGTCCCTTCCAGTCCTGCATCCAAGTCATTTATGAAGACAGTGAAGAGTACAGGGCCAAGGATGGAAACCCCACTAGTGACAGGTCACCACTCTGATGTCACCCCAGTCACTGTAACCCTTTCTGCCTGACCTCTGAGCCAGTTGCTCACTCATGACAGGATGTATTTACCCAGCTGTGAGCTGGACATTTTGTCTAGGAGGATACGATGAGAGACAGTATAGAAAACTTTGCTGAACCCAAGCAGATTCAAGCAGCTGGCTTCTTTGATCAGCTAGGCTGGTTATTTCAAAGGACTGGCTGTTTAGAAGATATTAGCTTGCCTGTAAAAATTTTGAATAATGCAGTTTTCTTAGCTTACAGAATGAAGAAGTGAACATTGCAAAATGTACTAGAATTTATCTTAAAATTATATCAAGTTAAAACTTCCTAAGCTTCTTGTCATTAGAACAGCTGCCACTCAACATATGTGATGATACATTCCACTTAAATAATATCCAGTTAAGAAAAGTACACAAATCTTCAATGGATTTAAACACAAAACCATAATCAAAATCAACAAGTACATTGGTATTCTAAATGTGTTCTTAGGGCCCTAACTTACATCACTGAATTTCATGGAGTTTTTGTCATTCTGTTTAGCATGACCAGGATCAGCTGTCACAGATTTTTAGCTCAAGGACATTGTTCTGTCATGACATTTACCTGAAGTTCATTATATTTTTCAAAATTTTTGGCACAAGTGTCATACGAGTAGGACAGCTGGGTAATCAGGAATACACCTAAACTTCCAGAGTGAAAACTGACTGCTTTTAGTGAGGCAACCCCAAATTTGTATGAACACGATTGTTGTTTTTCTTTTTCAGGAACAATGTTTTGCTTTTCCCAGTCCCTAACTGAAAGTGCTTCCAATGTGCATGTTCTTAATTAGCTCAGTCTCCCTGGTAACTGCTGGGAGAATACAGACCATGGTTATCCTATGGTTGTGTACAGTAGTTCCCATTGTGAGAAGATAGGAAGAAATGGGACTGACGTTCAAAAAAAATGGTAAACAATTTTTTAGAGGAAATTTCAAACTGTTTTGCAGAGATGAAGTGTTGCAGATGATGTTACTTCACCCTCACTTTTGAGTTTTCCTGAAGTGATTAACAGAAGAAAATGATTATACCTTCAACTTGTATTTCAGAAATCATATTTTCTTGAATGCTATTGTCTTGAAAAATAAAAGACCATTTCCCTCTTCAGAATATGGACCTTAGTACTATAAAAAATACAAGAAGATTAAACAAATTAATACTTTCATTTATTTATTTACACTGAATTGAGGTAAGTGTCCTCAAGTAGCTGGGTGGTTTGTTTCCCAAAATTTAGGAAGTGCTTTTTAAAGGACTTTTAAAGGTTGCAAGGTTAACAACAAGAAGTAGTCATGGAATGACTGAGGACTACAACAGAAGTGCAGGCAATATGAATCCACAAATTTAAGTTGTAGTCCAGAGGATAAACAAACAAACTAACACAATGAAGATTCTGAATGACAGAAATTTTGGGGGACTTTTATGTTTCAAAAGCATCATTAATGCTCAGACATGGGTGATACTAGGGATGTGAGAGATCAGGAACTTAATTTCTGAAGTATTTATTAGCAAAAACCTTATTAGCAACCAGAAAACACAATCGGGATTAAACGATGACAAACTTTTACTTAACTGGAATAGTTATGTACAAAGAGCATGTATCTAGATCTCTCTTATGAAATATAGAATTATCAAGTAAATTGTCCATCACTGCAAGCAAAAATTTACTTTTTTTTTTATAAATTAGTGTGAATTTTACTTTTTTTACAGATTACATGAGAAGATACATTAGGTCAAGCTGACTGGCCTTTGAATTGAGGGTTGTCAGGAATATATCTGCTGCGGATGTTTGTACTTTCTTTGACATCTTAGGTTCATTTGCACTTATTCCAGTGAACTTATTCTTGTGTAGTTGTAACAGGAAAAGTACCTTCTGGTTTAGATGTGGTTGAGAAAAGTTACAAAGGCACGTCTCAACTGCCACAGATAGACATTAAATGACTGAGAAAAGCTCCTACAATTAAGACTGGGTTGACTTTCTGTTTTAAAACCCACTATGAAGTCTATAATATTTCAACACTTTAAAATAGCCTGGGGTTTTGTGAATAATATGGTATATTCTCTTTTTATTAAAATTCCTTTTGTTTTCAGGTTTTTTTCCTGATTTTTCTCTTTTCTCCTCTAAATCAGCTTACTGATTTCTGCCTCTTCCTACTGAGTTGAAAATAATCTTCTCCTGTTTAGAACTTACATCTGGGATGTAACATTTTCAAGCTGCTAATAAATGGAACAATTAAAAAAACTAATTGTGTTAAATTATCATACTGTGTTAAAAATCATATCATGTGTACATTTAGAAAATCTTTATTGAACATGCAGAGTAATTAATTTTCATAACCTCATTTGTCATGACACTGATTCCATCATTTAACTTCAAGGGATGTTGTTTCCCATCCCACAATCCCAATCATGTCGTGTAGGTGTACTGTGGTGACAGTACATAGCAGAAGGAAAACATGCCATCTTCATTTCCACAGTACTTCATACCAAAATGACTTCAAAACACTGTAATACGGTCAAGAAAACCAGAAATTTACATGCTACAGTAAAACAGTATTTTAAATGGTTTTTCTTTGGCTTAATATGATGTTGGAATTAATATTTTACATGTGATGAAGTGATGAAATTGTTGAAGCTTCTTGGTGAAAGTTAATTATCTTGCTTCAGTTAAAAAATTTGTGAGCATACACCAATGGAACACAGAAGAATTTGGGAGCTGAAATTTTCCTTCCCTCGGGTCACAGACTTCCAGTCTCCTTTTCCCCAGTGACTGTCTGTAACAGCTTTTTCCTCAAAGTAGAATTATTGCAAAGATGAACAGGAAAATGTTAGAACAGTACTTTCAAACAAAGTATAACATCAGTTAAGTACCGCTAAATTAATTTAAAAATTCATTTAAAGAAGAAGAAAATTTTTAGAAAAAGATTACTTACCACAACTTCTGATTCAGGTATTTTCCAAAGAAGAATTTTCCTTTTGTCTCTTGTTAAAGAAACCATGTTTTTTCATAAAGTACTGTGACAGTTACTTACATCCAACTGTAATAATTCCTTCAAGAACAAACATATGAAAGAACAAAGCAGGTGCTGTCTATGTTAGCAAGGGGCACAGGGCAGTAGGAGTCAATTTGTGCAGTGAAATTGGTGGTGATGAGGACATATGTCCTTCCCGACTCTCCTGCCTGGCTCGGTGCCCTGAGCTGTGTGACCATCATGTTTCAGCCACATTTGGGGTGCTGGCTCAGCCTTTTCCAAGCCTGCTGTGCAAAGCAGAACAGTGAGCTGGTTGCTTCAAAACTGAAAAAAAAACAATGAAGATGCACTTTTAATTGATTTTCTGATCATTATTGAACCAATAACATGATCTAGTAGTAAAATAGTGTTGTATAAAGCAATTTTTTAAAGAAAGAACACCTTAAAGGAAAAGCGTTTAGGCATGTGAAAATCAGGATGGTGAGGGGAATTAAAACCTTATAAAGTTTGCCAAAGTTTACTTTTGAACATACGTCATTTTCCTACAGAGACTCTAACTATTTTTATACCCAAACTTAGGATTTACATATTGATTTGAACCAAGTGTAACTTACTATTAGTGCACCCAAACTTGCTAACTTTATCCCTGGAAAAAACACTGAGTATTTCACAAAAGGAACATGATTAGTTAAGTTCTCAGATAAGATACTCAAAATATGTAAGGTAAGAAGTCCTACAAGGTATCCGTTTTCCTGTTTATTATTATTAGCTGTGTTATCTACCACCCAAAAGTCTTCACCAAGGTGCTAAATAATGAGTAAAAATACATTAACTGTTTCAAAAATACTACATTTCCAGTACATCTTCCAGTACAAAGAAATTAAACACGTAAGGTTGGTGCAAGGAAAGGGACCACAAAGTAACAGCTAAACTAAGATACACAAAATGATCTATAGAACTGATGATGAAAATGAGCAAAATATGGTTATTGTAAATGTCATAGGAAAAGATATGGAGAAGAATTTTGAAGCAAATTATTTAATTGCTTTGTCACAAGATTTTTTCCATTCTCAGGGACAAGAGGATATACATCAAACAAGTATCTGAAAGGAGTGGATGCTTGTTGGGCAAAAAGGACTGTGAATGTTGCTGAGATGAAGACAGAAATCACCTTTCCTATACATCTGTAATCCAATGAAGCAGGACAGGTGCTAGTAATAAAACTTCTAGAGACAGGCAGCAATTGGTTTTACTGCATTAATTAAAAATTGAATGAATATTACATGAGAATACTGTCTTTTTTTTTCCTTTCACTTTGGATAAAGCAACAGAAGTATGTAATTCTGTAGAAAATGTTTTTCCTGAACACCTTCAAGGTATATCCTCTTTATTTGTGAAAAGTAAAATACAAAATAAGTTAAATGTTGCTATTTAGATGACTGTTTCAAATGATCACCGTAGGCAGAAAGCCCAAATATACAGTGAAATAAAATCTCATTAGTCTCAATTTCCTTTTACTGGAAAATGTTAAGTAGCAGAAATAAAAGTCACACACTTGAAGAATGTGAGTTTTCATTCTGGAGGTGACCTCTATGTTTTTTGTCTTCCCTAGAATCACAAACATAGAAAGGTTGTGTTATACAACTTAAGAGCAAAATTTTAACAGCTTGTTTGAACAAAAGCTGCTCATGAAAGGCATGCTAGCCTCTTTAGAGCCTACCTCTGTTTCCTTTTAAGTGTGTAGGAGATTTTTACCAACTGTATTGGATTTTAGGTCAGGCCCCTTATCATTCCTGAACAACTCATCAAGCAAATGCATCAAATACACAGAACAAAACTCTACCATAATCATAATCCATACCTTAACTAAAAGACAGAAGACACTGAAATGTGTTATTTGAAACTGAATACACGGAAAACACACAAGAAAAGAAAGCAGACAAACTGGGAGCTGCTTCCAGTTCCCGCCCATATAGTAAAGTAATCACCATCACCACTGGATTTAAAAATCTACAACCTCTGATTTTCATGAACAGTTTCAGCTTTGCTTATGTCCCTAAACCATCACAATTATCCCAACACCCTTATAGTGTTTGAAACGTGGCTCATAGCTTTCTTTTACAGAAAGTATCAAATACAAGTAAATTAATCAAAAACAACTCCTTACAGGTCTCAGCTTAAGGAAGACTTTATCATCTATAAGTTGCTGTAGTCTGGAGAAAAAAAAAACAAAACAAAAACAAAAAACCGAACCGAACCAAAACCAACCAAACAAAAAACCCCAATCAACCAACCAACTAACTAACCAACCAATCAATAAAAACTTAGAAGGCAATAAAATTTATTATTGACTAACATGCATAGTGTAAATGGCAAAAAAAGTTTTTTAACCCCAGCTCTATACTTTAAATTTAATTTAACATCGTTTACTATTTTAAATGTAGCCCTGGAGTCAAGACGAGGTTCTAGACAGCCATTGCAGTGGCTGGGGCTCATATCTCTGCAGCTAATGCCTAATGCAGATTGATTAGAAATAAATAATTTCACAGTAGATACAATCTGAAGGGTTTTAAATAAAAAGACTACATCAAATAAGTCCTTCTTGAGAAAGAATTTAGGCTTTACCTTCCTATACTACTGTGGAACTATGTGAAATACATTCATATAGGTACAATTCCCATTAGCTCCAGAATACAAGGAATTATTAAAAAATGCTTATCATCAATGTCTCATTAGAGAGATGAAATTTGTTATTTTCTTTGTTGCAAACTTATATTCCAAGTGGAAACTAAAATGCAGGTCATCTGTTTTTAAAATAACAGTGCAAATCTCTACCTGCATTAATAGAGGACAATAACTCAGATAAAAACCTATGTTTATTTACCCTGCTGCTCTCTGGACCTTTTGCTCACAGCTGACTTCATTCTATAAAGGAGGTATAAAATATAAGAATCATAAAGAATTGAAAAGACACTGATTTAGTCCATTCTCTTGCCCAAAGACAAGATCTAAATTGTTCACAGCACCTGTCCTTCAGTAAAAAAGATACTACAATCTGTCTGGGCCATCTACTTCAGTATTTAACTATTAAATTGTGAAAATACTGGATTTCGTTTTTCTTTTTTTTCCTCTAATGCTTAACATAGATCATTATTCCTGCAAACTGAGCTCTTATTTCTTGTCTCAGAACAAACACTGGTGTTTGCCTTCCCATTTTCAGATGCACTTTACATATTTGAACACAAGACATTGTACCTTTGGCTGTAGAGCCAGAATTAATTTTATGTTATTTTGTTCATTCATATTTTTGTAAAGTTCATTTTGTACAATTTGATAGGCATGTCGTGTTTTCCAGCAGGTTGTTCTGACTGTATCATGTTTTGCAGCAGGTTTCCTCTACTGATTCTCAAGTTGTCCAAAATTTTAATAAAATACAGTCATCAAAACTGAAAAAAACCCGCTGTATTTTAGCCTTTTTCAGTTTCAAACACAGTGGACATACTGCTTCATATATCTTACTGAAGGTATTTTTATTTAAACATCCAAATATTGTGCTTGATTATTGGATTGTAGTATGACAGTGCTGATAGATATTCAGGATAGCTACTATCTTTCTTTGCAAATCTGTCATTTGCTATCCTACGTTTTTCATTTTATTATTTCAACCTTCTTCACTTTGAAATACTTCTGTCTTTAATGTCATTAATAATTTTTTTCTAAGGATCTGCTGGCAACCTGAGACCTTTATTCCATTATGATCCTTTACTATGGGATTTTTTTACCAACGGTATTTTTATTTTCATCCTAGAAGTCATGAGTTCTATAATTTCATTACCACAGTTGTAAGAGTTGCTTCTCACCTTCAAATTCCCACAGAACTCTATACTGATTATTTGAATGTCAGATACGTTTCACCTTGTTTTCCTTCTTAAGGCTGAAATAACAAATGTGGCTAATACATTCCAAGAACTTGTTAATATTTTGCATCCTGCTACACACTGTACTTCTTACCAAACTTCAGCCTAGTCTAAATTATTTCATCTGCCTCATCAGCTTTGCCTGATGTTTTATCCTGACAGACCACAAAAGCACCTTTGTGATTTTTCTCTTTTATCACCCCTTTGGACTTTAAACAGTTATAGCTACTGACAGATTCTGCCACTCAGAGCAAGCACGTGTGCCTCAATATATGGAATAATATCTTACTCCTCTTCTTTTACTGTCATTCCT